>SNQJ01S0075701.1:24437-36960 GCA_010110895.2 Picea sitchensis
CTCAGATATGATGCTTCTAACTTCAATTAGCCCTCCGGCTGAGCTCGTGGTCCACGTGACCTCCCCCTATATGACCACAGCCAAACCTCCTCATCGGAGTTTCAGACTTTCCAATGTCGAAACATGTATGTCCTCAGGATTCGCGATCTTTTGAATCCTGACACGCTCTTTACGCACTACCTCTCCTGGCTAGGCTCCTGACCCATATGACCATTATCCTTGTGACCGCAGTCTTACCACTCGTCGGGGTTTCGATCTTTTCAATGCCGCAATGCATTGGCTCACGGGATTCCCGATATGTGAAACCCCGATGATTCAACCCTCCTTTCGGGATTTCACCTTGGATTTTCTCGATGGTAAACCTCGTGCAGCTCCTGTCCGATCTAACGGCTGACGGGATTTCTGAATGAGTTCCAACGGCTCTCGATCTCTCCCTTTTGTAGGCTTCTCCTGATCTCCTCCTGGACGTAGAAACCAATGGTCCAGATCTTCTTCTTCAGTCGATCTGACGGCGGTTGTGCTCCCTCCTGAGATTTGCACACTTTCCTCCCAACCTTGGGAGAATTACAAGTTCTCAATGGCCTCGACCTTTGTCTTCCTTCTCCTCTGCGAACTCCTATCTTGAGATTTGCTATGCGCTTTCTCCTCGACGTTGTTCCTCCTGAGCTTTCACTTCCGAATCCCCAATGATTTCTTGGAGTTTTGCGCCTCTGCAGAGTCTTCACATGCACACTCAGTGTTGTCTCTCATGAGCTTCTCACACGCTCAGATCCCTAAGGGATTTTATTCTTCTTCCTTTATCCTGCAAATGGAGAAATATGGATGCCCTTAATTTTATCCTTCTACCTGTAAACAACACTGCATTCGACTCTGCGGTAATTCCTCCTAAGCTTACGTTGTTCCTGTTTTTCCATCGATGCACACTCTGATCCTACCATCTTCACTGTTGTAGTTGCCATCAATGACAAGCATACTTTACCTGTTAAACATTTTCCAACAAAGTATAGCGCTAGGGAAAAAGGTCTGAAGTCCCAAGGCCCGGAGGGAGCATGAGTCATTGATCTCGAGGGGGATAGGTGGCATCTGATCCAAGTGTTCGGGGAAGTGAGATTTGGGAGTTTCGAAGCGAGAAGTGCGTGAAACTCCCGAAGAGTCGAGGCCTGAACTCCCAATGTAGTTATGGACTGACGATCTCAAATCGACAGGAGCCGTCGATCTTGGCAGTAGCATCTTCGGAAGCCCCGAAATGCTAAAGGTCCCAAAATGGATCATGGTCGTCCGAATCAAGAAGCTAAGCATCATCAGATCCATCACTTCGAGAATTTTTCTTCAGGAGTTTTGAAATGAGAAACACGCCAACTTCCTGAAGATCTGAAGCCCAAACTCCTGAAATGATCTAAGCCATCCGAAGAAAAAAGACAAGTGGAGGCGGATCCCTCAGTGTTAACGTTGTCGAAGTCTCGAAGTCCTGAATGGATCTTAGGCGCTAGTTTGCGAGAAGCCACACGTTGCCAGATCCTTGGCTTCAGAGGTTTTTCTTAGAGGCAGAGGAGGTTGAAATTTTACTTTTCCGATGGCCGAAGTCCTAAAGGGATTTCAGTCGTCGATCTTCGATAGCCATGCATCATCTGATCTAGCATTGCGAAGGATTTACTTGAAGGAGGATCGAAGGGACATGTGTCATAAATCTGTGAATTCTAGATAAAGGTCCGAAATTAGTCTCGATCGTTCGATTCAAGAGGACATGCGTCAATAGATTGCCAACTCCGGGTAAAATCATTGAAGGAAAACGAGGTTTGAGGTTGGAGTTCTTCGGAGTCCGGAGACCTGAATGTATCTTGGCCATTGATCAGAAAGGGCCATGCATTATCAGATCCATGGCTCCGAGGGATTTTCTCGGACGAAAAGGAGGTCTGAGGTTTGAAAATTCTGAAGCCCGAATCGCGAAACATATCTTAGTCGTCGATTCGAAAGGGGAAGATCTGATCCATTGATTTCAAAAGGGTAGATTTGAGTCATTGATCATGAAGCCTCATCCAAGATCATGAGGTTGATGATCACACTCAATTGCGAGTTTGGAAGAATCTCGGGTTTTTAAATATTGAGGGTAGGCCACAATCAGAACCACTGTTTTGGGAAAGGGATGTGTGGAAGTTCATGGTGAAATACAGGGACAAAAGCGGTTTTATTTCAAACCACCCTTATTCGCACCTAAAATTGTGTAATTTCATAGGGTCACAGACCTATATCACATTGAAGAAAGATCAGGTAAACATGAGTTATCCCCTGAGCCCTGGAGCGCCAAATGCGTGGCGGCCGTCAGCACAGACAGGTGGCACCCTTATGGTTTTGACATGTGGCACTCTTTTCAAGAATTCTCAGACATGTCTCTAGCCTGTTTTTGAGTGACACATGTCACCTTCTCTTTCCTGACACATCAACATGGTGACGTCAGGCCACCACATCAGATGATCCTTCGGCAGGTGTTATTGTTCAACGTCAAAATGTAGCGTCCTCCCCAGGGCACAGTTTCGTGGATTCTAAAGTTGGTGGGTGGTTAAGCTTGGTAGTAGCGCTAAATATAGAAAGTGTGCCCAGATTGCAGACTGCGTCCAGATCAATGACCATGCTTCATTGCGGGGACACAACTGTCTCGATTGATAAAATTATTGAGCGGTCCCGCAATTGAAACCATGGTTTGGAGAAAGTGATTTGTGGTAGAAGGTGGTGGATTGTGGGCCCAAAAGTGGTGTGAGTTCAAACCACTTTTGACGACCCCACAATCAAATGCTCATATAGTTTCCAATTTGAGAGAAGCACGTGGTCGCCCCCTAGGCACTAATCCTTGTCTCGATCTCGAGGGTTCAGTTAATAAATGAAAGGATTGATGGTTGAAACCTTGACTCACTCAGTAATTGGAAGACATGGAAGGTTCGGTCGTGGAGACTGAACTGTTAGCCTATGGTAACCCTGTGGACAGATTTCCCTGCAAAAACCATGTCAATCTGAGCTTGCGTCTGACAGAGGGATACATGCACAGTCTGACAGAAGACTGCTTGGACGCAATGCTTTGAATGTAGTGATTAGATCACACTCATTATAGTCAGGGACTGTTTTGAGTATAAATAAGTAGTTTTTATATTTTGTTAAGGTCATCAATTGGTTGAGCAGAGCTCCCTATTTTGTAATGTTCTGATGCCAGAACTGTTCTCTGGTTATGTATCAAATTTGAGACTTTCATGTTAATATAAGTCATCTTCTTTTCATCTCTCTGTAAAAACTGTGCTAAAACACTTGGGCATGGAGGATCGAGTCGAGGGTTGTTATGTTGTTGTAATGTAGGTTTGATTACAATGGTATCATGACCAATTTTAGTCATCTCCCTTGTTATCTTTCTCCTTCTTACATTGAATGTCTCAGGCATGGAGGATCTAGTCGAGTTGTTGTAGCTGCATTGTGAAGTAGGTTTGATCATGTTTTTGTTGTGACTGTGTTGTTTGGACATATTTCAGTGTCTAAAGCTTGAGTTCAAGAGTGATCTTGAGTCTGAGTTTTTCTTCTCCAAGCTGCTTGAAAGCCTGAACCTCATAGAAGTCTTGTTCAACTTTCTCACTAATTCTTCCCTCTACTCACACTTAAACTCAATTCACTGACTGAAGTTAATGTGGCCCTCACTTCCTTGTGCATTTCTTGTCCAGTTATGTGTTGAACATCATTCATATATTGAGTTTTGTCCATTGACCTCCACTCATATAAAACCAACATCCACCAAAAAATCTGATGGGTACTGGGCATATCCTTCCGCAATCTGGGGGTGATTCTCAGTGCTAACATTCTTGGCGTGCTTGTCGGGGAACGAATTGAAGACATTTCCCTGGGTAAGAACGACAAAGAATTTTTGATTCTGAAAGTGCATCAGGTATCAGTGACTTAAAGATTGCAGTTTGCACCTAACAATTCCACTATTTTAGCCATGGCTCCAAAAGGCAGACACATGAGGTCTACTCCACAACTGCCTCTAGCTACACCTAAAGCTGACCCAGATAAGATTATCAAGAAATGAAATCTTTCTCGATAAGGCTTTAGCTATTTCCCCAGATTGAAAATATCCCTGGGAGAACGACAACGATCAGATATAGCCTTTTGATGGTGAACAAAGACTAGACACAATCAGTCTCCATAGCATTCACCTGGCCAATCCACAATCAAAGACTCCACTGGGGAGGATCCTGTTGACAGAAAGATGACCATACCGAAGGGGAAGACTAGGTATCAGTTTGTGAGCTTGCTTCATGAAATCCTATTTTTCTTTATCAACTCATTTCTCTCTTTCCATTTACATATAAAGAGGATTATCCTCTTCTTTGTCTATTCAAATGATAATAATCCTTCCTTTATTTATCCATCCCTGGAAGAAGAAGGCGTGCTCTCTTTTTGGGTTGTAGATGTTGATCTTGTGTCTTCACCTCAGCCTATTCATAAAACTGAGATTTGTATTGGATTTCCTCCTGAAGTTGATCACCCTTGTATCCTTGAGGGGGTTGAAAATGATTCACAGTCTTCTAAAAGATCATTACCTTTTGTTGTTACTGTTGAACCTTCCCATCTTATTCTTATATCACATATTCATCCCACAAGTTTTAAAGCTAAGATTAGAGACAAGATGTTTAAACCTTTAAGGCTGCCACATCACCTGCATTCCTATCCTCTTTATTCCTTTGAGTATCTTCCTCGGTTTTCTGGAGAGGATCATGTTACAACTGAGAGGCACTTGCGGGCCTTTGAGAAATTTGTTGATCAATTTGAGATTGATCATGATGGTGTTACTATGAGGTTTTTCTCACAATATTTGTCTGGATATGTTGTTTTGTGGTTTAAATGTTTGGGAGTCGGTTCTATTGGTTCTTGGATCGAGCTATGGAAATATTTTTTAAAGTGTTGGGGTGAGAACAAGTCCCTTGATTAGTAATGATTTGAGTTTAATGACTTGATGAGAGGGGAAGAGGAAGCCTTGGTTGTCTTTAACAAGAGGTTTTATAGTGTTTATCATAATATGCCTGTGGAGATCAGACCCACAGAGACTGTTTCCATGGTGTAGTATGTCATGGCTCAACATTCAGAGCTTGTCCTTCTCCTAAGAGAAAGAAAATATTCATCTTTAAGACACATGTTTGAATATGTTGAAGAGGTCGAAGAGAACATCAGGGATAGCAAGGGGGTTCGTATGCAAGAATATCATGAAAAATTGCATGTACATAAGCAAGGAGATTGTCAGTATGTTTCATATTCTGAGCAAGAAGATTGTCAATATGTTTCAGATTCTGAGCAAGAAGATAGTGAGTACAATTCAGATTTGGAACGACAACGAGGAAGTGGGTGTGATTCACATTTGGAATCAGATCCTTCAATAGTTGCAGATTTTTCTATGGGCAGGAATGCATATCAATATTATGATTAGTTTTCAGAACATTATGAGCATGAAGTAGTGGTTGATTGCATAGATAACTATATGTTATTGGCTGATCATAGTTGTGATGCTTTAAATCCTGATGTACCATTATCTTATGATCATTCTTATGAAGGAGAGACTGCAATTGTTGGTGATCGCGAGTTGGTTTTGAAAGAATAAGGAGGTCATTTATTTGCAAGCAGAGAGGCATTTACAGAGGAGCGACTTGGTCCTCTAAAGCAGCCAGATTTATGTCACGTTATTCATGATCCTATGGCCATATACATGGAATCGTATGTTTCAGATTTTCTGAAGTTTTCAAATGGAATTATTTCACCGATACTCACAGGTGAGTATGGTTTCATGAAAGATTTCCAAGACCAAACTATAGAGCCTTTTCCTTAATTCATTAAGGAAAATAATTGGGTGGAAATCAGCCATCTTGGACCCACAGAAGACACAAAGCATCATGTAAAGGAGGAGCTAAGTGGGAAGTTTTTCTCCTGTCCAGAACCTGTAAACGAGCAAATATCACCTAGTATTAGCCAACCTGCATCAGTTCTCCACCCACATGTACACTCTGAGAACATCAAATGATGGGTGAGCCACAATGAAGGACAAGAATTAATTTATTTCCAGTTGAGCTCCCCTAATTATAAATTTTGTGACCTTGTGGGGCTATATATGGAGCTGTGTTTTCCAAAAGCATTGGAGATTGCAGAATTATTCACCTTATCATCATTTGGGGGTATGGTCAGTGTTCCAATCCATGTTCTCGTTCTGTTGTCATACCTCCCTAGTTTTTTTTATTATCATCTGCAGTAAAGAGAATAATTATATTACCAGGCAGTCTTGGTAGCTATGGTGGAAGTTTTCTTTCACCTAACACCTTGTAAAAAGTCAGTTAGCCTAGGATTGTATGTAAATAAACTCCTTCTTGAGCCCATGTGTTTTTCTTTGTTTTTTAGTAGAATAGTGTACATATTTCCTTGTTTTCTTCAGTGACAGTTTTGAGCTAGACTCCATATCCCAACAGCTAAGGCACTAGAGCTGCATGTTCTTGGAACCTCGCAGGGAGCATGCAATCCCCTGTGGAGCCAAATGTTATCACATAATGTTGTCTGGAGTTGTATGTGTTCTTTGTTGTGAATACTTAAGTCTATATAATCTCCCTGTCTCTTTCCTTTTCCTAGGACAGATCTTGAATTTTCCCCTTCGACTGTTAAATTCATTTTTTTTTCTCCTTTTTGTTCGAGCGCCCTGATTCCCCTTGATGTCTTACCCGAAGGAAGTATTGGCCCTAAGCGCCTATGTTTTTCTCCAAGGATGAACACTCATCTCCTTTTCCCAGTCATTGGTCTCCCTGTTTTCCTAGCCCACAACCAGTCATCCAAATCCTTGTTCACGTAGGTCGTAGCCATGGACACAAAGTGAAAAATTCAAAGCAGGCCATTTCGGGCTTAAAAGCAGTAGGCAATTTTAATATTTCAGCAGTGGAGATTCCAGGAGTAGTTCGTATCAGTGTCTCACAGGCTTTCGGAATGTAAAAATCGCACGTGCCAGGGAAAAAGATCTGAAGTCCCAAGGCTTGGAGTGAGAATGAGTCATTGATCTTGAGGGGGACATGTGGCATCTGATCCAAGTTTTCGGGGAAGTGAGCTTCGGGAGTTTCAAAGCAAGAAGTGCATGAAAATCATGAAGAGTCAAGGCCCGGACTCCCGAAGTAGTTATGGAACGTTGATCTCAAATCAACAGGAGTCGTCGATCTTGGCAGTAGCATATTCGGAAGCCCCGAAATGCTAAAGGTCCCGAAATGGATCTCGACCATCTGAATCAAGAAATCACACGTCATCAGATCCGTCACTTCGGGAGTTTTGCTTCAGGATTTTTGAAATGAGAAACACGCCAAGTTTCTAAATATCCAAAGCCTGAACTCCTGAAATGATCCAAGCCATCCAAAGAAAGAAGACACATGGAGGTGGATCCCCCAATGTTAAAGTTGTCAAAGTCCCAGAGTGTTAAAGTCGTCAAAGGCCCGAAGTACCGAATGGATCTTAGTTGTCAGTCTGCGAGAAGCAACACATCGCTATATCCTTGGCTTCAAAGGTTTTGTTTGGAGACAGAGGAGGTTGAAATTTGACTTTTCCGATGGCTGAAGTCCCGAAGGGATTTCAGTCGTCGATCTGCGATAGTTACATGTCATCTGATCCAGCGTTGTGGAGGACTTACATGAAGGAGTATCCAAGGGACATGTGTCATAAATCCATGAATTTTGGATAAAGGTTCGAAGTCAGTCTTGACCATTCGATTCAAGGGGACACGCGTCAATAGATCGCTAGCTCCGAGTAAAAGCACTGAAGGAAAACGAGGTTTGAGATTTGATTTCTCCGGAGTCTGGAGACCTAAAGGTATCTCGACCGTTTATCAACAAGGGCCACGCATCATCAGATCCATGGCTCTAGGGGATTTTCTCAGAGGAAAAGGATGTCTAAGGTTTGAAAATTTTGAATCTCGAATCGCGAAACAAATCTCAACCGTCGATTCGAAAAGGGAAGATCTGATCGATTGATTTGAAAAGGGAAGATTTGAGCAGTTGATTGTGAAGCCTCATCCAAGATTACTAATTCCGCGWTCATGCTCAATTGTGGGGTTAGAAGAAGCTCTTTTTTTTAAATATTGAGGGYGTGCCACAATCAGAACCCATATTTTGGGAAAGGGACGCGTGGCARTTCATGGTGATATGCGGGGACAAAAGAAGTTTTATTTCAAACCACCCTTGGTTGCGCCCGCAATCATGCAATTGCATAGGGTCATGGCCCTAGGTCACATTGAAGAAGGAGTAGGTAAACAAGAGCTAGCCCCTGAGCCCTGGGGAGCCAAATGCGTGGCGGCTGTCAGCACAGACAAGTGGCACCCTTATGGTTTTGAGAAGTGGCACTCTTTTCAAGCATTCTCAGACATGCCTCTAGCCTATTTTCGAGTGACACCTATCACCTTCTCTTTCCTAACACATCAACATGGTGACATCAGGATGCCACATCAGATCATCCTCCAGGAGGTGTTATTGTTCAACGTCAAAAAGTAGCGTCCCCCCCCTAGGGCACAGTTTGGCGTATTCTAAAGTTGGCGGGCTATTAAGCTTGGAAGTAGAACTAAATCTAGTAGGTTCACCCAGATCACATACCATGTCCAGATCAACAACCAGGCTTCATTGCGGGGATGCAACTTGCTCGATCGATAAAATTATTGAGCAGTCCTGCAATTGAAACCGTGGTTTGGAAAAAGTGATACGTGGTAGAAGGTAGTGGATTGTGGGCCCAAAAGCGGTGCGAGTTCAAAACGCTTTTGATGGCCCCGAAATCGCATGCTCATATAGTGTACAATCCAAGAGCAGTGTGTGGCCCCCCCCTAGGCACTAAGCCTCATCCCAATCTTGAGGGTTCAATTAATAAATAAAAGGACTGGTGGTTGAAACCTTGAATCACTCAGTAATTGGAAGGCATGGAAGGTCCGACCGTGGGGACTGAACCGTCATCCCGTGATACGCGTGTGGACAGATTTCCCTGCAAAAACCATGCTAATCTGAGCTCATGTCTGAAAGAGGGATACATGCACCGTCTAATCAAAGATTGCTCAGATGCAATGCTTTGAATGTAGTGATCAGATCACACTCCTGATAGTCAGGGACTGTTTTGAGTATAAATAAGTAGTTTTGATATTTTGTTAAGTTCGTCAACTGGTTGAGCAGAGCTCCCTATTTTGTAATTTTTTGATGCCATAACTATTCTCTGGTTATGTATCAAATTTGAGACTTTCATGTTAATAGAAGACAAATTATTTTCATCTCTTTGTAAAAACTGTGCTAAAACACTCGGGCATGGAGAATCCAGTCGAGGGTTGTTATGTTGTTGTAATGTAGGTTTGATTGCAGTTGTATCGTGACCAGTTTTAGTCATCTCCCTTGTTATATTTCTTTATCTTACACTGAATGTGTAACATCCTCGACCCTCCAGACACCAGGTAATGCCACCACGCACAATTTACAACTTATATAATATATATGCATAGTAATTAATTTAAAACACTTAATCACGATAACACAGAATTACTAATACCAGTTCAGATTCAAACAAGATCAACAGTAAATCCACATGCAACGAAATACACGATAACATTCAAGCATCACAAAAAATGCATAAAATACATAATTAAGCACAACAATGATACTTATGTTTTAGCTAGAATAAATCCACCAACTGTGTGCAGACCTTCCACGAACCTCCCAGCCTTAGACCACGCTACTCATCACTCTTAGCAGTAGGTCACCCCCGAGCTAGGACTAAACTCCACCGGAGAAGGGAATTCTAGGCTTGGCAAGGACAACAAGGAAGTTGCACAAAGCAACATGAAGGATCTTTTATCCCAGGAACAATTTACGCCCACAACTCACAGACCCTCATTCCCCACATGCCTGCTCCACCCCAGGAGAGTACACCTTCACTACTACAAGTCCATCAGCCAATACACCTCCCTTACCTTGGGTTTTAGCAACAGGCTTGACCAAAAGTCTCAGAGTACTGTAGCTTCTACGAGACTCCCTTCTAGAAGAACTCACTTCCCAACAAACTCTCTCTCCTGGGAGATTTGCTCACAGGCCTGAAAACTTGTTGCTTCAATTCATCTCCTAAGAAATACTACAACAAAATTAGGCTAGAATATGGGTGACAACAGTAATTGAAACAGTTATGGACACCGAAAATGTCAACGACCTAACGCTAAGACACATCATGGCTCAGGCGAACACAAGGCAGCAACCCCAAATAGTTAAGGCACAAACTTGGATTTGTTGTGTGGATAAAATTGGGTTCACATAACACATAGGTCAACTTTTCCCTCCCCAACTGGTTTCTCATATGTGTGAGGTTATGCAGAGGGAAGACATAGAGGCCCCAACGGGTTAGACAACGGATGGGAAATGGAAAGTGAACCTCCTTCCCATGAGCAGTTTTCTCAACTATGCGTAGGTAACCAAAGGTCGACGTTCGAGGCCAATGAGTTCAGATGGATGATTGAAGAATGGGGAGTGAACTACCATCATGATTTTCCTCATGGGTTATTGGTTCCAGAGATCTGTGATGGATGATCCCTATTCACGGTTAGACAGTGGGTCGAGAATGGAAAGCCAACCCAAAACACAACTGATGCTTCAGATTTTAACTGCATGATCCCAGGTCAACACTTGTCTTCCTGGAGCTAGATGCGCTCAACTTATCCTATGTCCCTAGCTACCAGGAACTTAGGATAACAAAACATATTATGTTCACCTTAGTTTTCAGGAAATAATATTAAAATATTATTCCTCTAGAGGTAAGCCCCCCAGCTTAGCCCTTAGGCCCAAATACTTAGCCCCCTCCCTTGACCAACCTTGTGGAGTCTTAGTCCCCCATCATTATTTCTTCATGGTCAGTCTACATGCAACAATGTTTATATTTTATTAATGATCTACATAATTACATATACAAAATCAGGCTCCTGGCCTTTAACACTTAGGATATCCAACCTAATAAACACATAATCCCACCAGCTTATCAAAACTCGGCTCACCAGCCTACAAAACTTGTTTACAATTCATAAATACAACTGGGGCTCGTCCTTGGGGTATTATAATCCCCTCTCCTTATTTTTGCATTGTCCTCAGTTTAACTTACTTACACATATATAATTCAAAATTTCTTCAAAATCTCCATGCTTTAGCTATTGGAAGCCCATTATCCATCTTTACTTTCAAGCACCAATTCTGGTATCTATACTGCAGCTGAAACTCAATTTCACTATTCCATAGAGTTACTTTAGGAAAGCATTCAGCTTATTGTTCCTTGTTACATGCTTCAATTAAACCTCATTGAAAGCAACGAATGGATGTAGATCCACAATGCTCCATCCATTTATAAACTCTCAACAGTGCTATGACACCACAGACGTAAACACTTTKCTTGTACACCTATTCATTCATAAGAAACATTAKAACATACATGCTATATATATATAGGAAATTCTAATAACATTATAACCTGTATACGAATTACGGGATACATAACATACAATGAATAGAGAATTGATACTTATCTTTTGATTGAGAATACTTCCCTATCAACATGGTCTAGACAAAGGTACCAAACCCCACCATCATTCCAACCAATGGTCTCTCTTCCCCGCATGCCTATCCCACCCCAGGAGTGTGCACCTTCACTATCACACAGTCCATCGGTTCTTACACCTCCCTTTCCTTGGGCTTCAGCAACAGGTCAGACCAGAAGTCTTAGAGCACCGTGGCTTGAGGAGTTCCAACTGCCCTCAAAGGTCTCCAATCGACATATTCCCCGAGACACTTTTTGTAGTCAACATTCCACTTTAATCAACATCATCTCATCTGCATCACCCACATACAGTTATCATGGGAAAACTTAAACGAATTCATTTAGGAACTCCAATTAGTTCAAAAGGGAATTCAACTTTTTCCCCAAACATGAAATTCCATTTCATAATTCTTCTTGGTTGTTGCAATATATGAATGTAGCCTTCCTTGTGGTTTTCCACAAGCACCAAATTGCATACAATTTTCCTGCAAGGATTCATCTTGCATACTGCCAACAATTGTCAGTATTTCCTGTACATCATAATTCAATTGCAATATCTACAAAATCTTATGCAGTGATCTTAGAATTTCTTGCATCTAGAAATTCAATCATAATTACCAAACAATTTAATAAAATAGAATGACTCGTCATTCTATGCATATGCATGTTCAGAGTAATATCTATAAGTTCATTACTTCTTTTTCTGAACAAGAAAATTTCCTGTAGTCAAAGCTCATGTGACTACTTGACTTGCAACTTTCCTGTTGCAATGTCTAGCAACTCCTGAAATGTCCCCAGCTTCATGAGTTCACAACATTAGAGTTGTTAATAACTATTATTTCCATGCAATAATATATATGCATGTATTTACAAAACTCATTCAACTATTTCTTTTAATATACAATTCTATCACTTACTATGCATGAGTGCAATTCTC
>SNQJ01S0075702.1:0-15451 GCA_010110895.2 Picea sitchensis
TGAGGTTTACAAATGATATCTAAGCCGAAATTCTGAGGAAAGTGAAGAAAAGAAGGCCGAAATCCAAGGAAGGATAAATTCTTTTGATGGTGCTTTCTAAGGTATGTTATTTTCAGGTCATCTCACCATTTTCGCTATAAAAAATTTTCTATAATGATTCAGATCCTGAAATTGCTATGAAAGTGAGAAAACATATCCAAGCATCTGTGGTTCCAAATTCCACTTGTGGGTCGTTGTATTTTGGGAGTTACACTATGTGGAAAATGGGGTTTGTGGCCAGTCCTGAAACTTGTCAAAATCAGGTATTTTGGGTAAAAACGTCATAACTTATTTATAACAGATCCAAATTAAGTGAGACAAAATGTGTTGGTTAGGGTACAGTCTGTAGTATGTTGTGTAATAGTTTCATATCATTTCATCAAATATTTTGTGCGGGGAACTCTCTACAAGGTCGCTCTCTAGAATAAGCCAAAATTCAGCAAGGTATTCCATTTTTGCTATAACTCCTTTTCTGAGAGGTTCCAAGTAGTGCCACTTGGATGAATTTCATAAAAAACACTGAAGAAAATTGTGTATCAGTTTCAGGTATTTATACATTACAAGTTCAAATTTATGATTACTTCAAGTTAGGGTTGTTGACTAATCCAAAACTAGAAATGTGAGACTAAAGAAAAGTTTGATGAAATGCCTAGTTTTCTGGCACATTACCGTTAATGAAAGGTTTGAAGAAATGATCGAAACACTAGGTCATTCACAGGCTACAAATCTTATTTTGATAAAGTGAAATTGATGAGGGCTTTAGTTTGAGGTACATGTTGAGTACATGGTTTGGGAGCAGGAGTAGTTGATGGGAGTTGCTTTATACATAGGAGTGTATAGTTGATGATGTTGGTACATATTGATGGGTTGTAGTTGATGAGTAGTTGACATGATTGGTATATGCAATTTTGTGGTTGGATGCACTTGTTTATGGTGCAAGGTGATTCTGAGGTTGTTTGCTTACCGAGGTTGGTGCATGGTTGATGCTCTTGTTTATGGGTACATATTGATGTCATTGAGGATTGTTGCCTCATCTAGGTTGGTGCTGAATGCAAGATGAGTCTTACATATATATCAGGTGCTCCAGCCAGAGTTTAGATTTAGTTGTTCTTGATAAACCCCAAGGATTGTAGTCAGTAATAAAAATAAAAGTGTACATACATCTTGTGTTCTTTGTGTTCATTGTGGTGATGACTTGTTGTTGATATATTAATTATATGTTGTTGATATGTGCTCACATATAATTGGTTATAAATGACAACAATGGGTAATGAATAAATGTTAGATGTAATTGGTAATTTTTGTGCAAGAAGGAAGTTTTGGGAAAAAGAGCCCCACTCATTCACCCCTCTAAGTGTAGTAGGTGTGTCCAACAATTGGTATCAGGCGGGCCTTCACTACAAGCCTTAACAAGATTGGAAAGGAGATCCATAGACACACAAATGGATGATGAAGTTCCAATCCTTGATGAGTTTTTGTCTTGAGAGGAAGTTTGGAAAAAAGGCCCACACTCATTCACCCCTCCCCTCTAAGTGTGGTAGGTGTGTCCAATAGCTGGAGACCTAGGTATGGCTATTGCATCTTGGTCGAGCCAAGGTCTAGTGGAATTGTTCGGATTGGCCATGGGTGTGGGTGGTGTGAAGGATGAGATGAGGCATGGTCTGAGATTCTTCTCTAGAAGAAAGAAGGAGATGAAGGGTGGTGATAATTAGAATCTATATCTTCCCTCTTGTAGAATGAGTATGATCTGAATCCATTAGGATTTAAGGTAAGATCAGTACCACCAAGTTGCTCCCTGATATCAGAAAAGTATAATGGTTGATTCAAAGTTGTATGATATGGGCCAAGCAAATTACTCGTTCTCTATGAGATTGGCAGAAAATTTCTTGTATGTAGCCCACAGGTTTGGAGTTCTTTAGGTCAACCGTGATCCAAAGTTGTGCATTTGATGTGGTTTCTATTTGGGGACAATAATACCATCCCAGATGACAGTTTACTCTGGTGTGGCAGAGTAGGTGGGAGAAGTCTGCAACCTCCCTCATGCCATTAATAGTATTGAGGCCCTCCTTCTAAGCCATTTGTTGTGATTAAAAGTGACTACCGTCAAACTAGAGGCGAATCCGGTCGGGGTTGTCTAATTAACCCAAGCCGTTTGGATTAATTCACTCAAACGGGTTTAGCGGCTCCATTGGCGATCTAATTCCTAAGAAAGTGAAAAAAACTAAAGGAAATACAATAGCTTAATAAATAAATATCACTCTAAAATCTATATGTACATCCAACAATTGGTATCAGAGCGGGCCTTCACTACAAGCCTTAACAAGATTGAAGGAGATCCATAGACACACAAATGGATGATGAAGTTCCAATCCTTGATGAGTTTTTGTGCAAGAGGGAAGTTTTGGGAAAAAGAGCCCCACACTCATTCACCCCCCCTCTAAGTGTGGTAGGTGTGTCCAATAGCTAGGGCCCAGGTATGGCCACTGCATCTTGGTCGAGCCAAGGTCTAGTGGAATTGTTCGGATTGGCCATGGGTGTGGGTGGTGTCGAAGGATGAGATGAGGAACTGCCTTCGTCTGAGGATTCTTCTCTAGAAGAAGAAGGAGATGAAGGGGGTGGTGATGGTCGAATACCATATCTTCCTACTGTAGGAGTGAGTATATGATCTGAATCCGTAGGATTTAAGGTAAGATCAGTACCACCAAGTTGCTCCCTGATATCAGAGAAGTCTAATGGTTGGTTCAAAGGCTGACCTGGTTGTATGATATGGGCCAAAGAACCGTGCGTTCTTATGAGGGATTGACGAAAAATTTCTTGTATGTAGCCCCCTGGAGGGCTGGAGTTACTGGTTCAACCGTGATCCAAGGATTGTCATTTGATGTGGTTTCTATTTGAGGGACAATATTTTCATCTGAATGACTTCTGGTTACTACAGGTGAGCGAGTAGGTGGGGGAGGCGTCTTGCAACCTCCTCATGCCATTAATAGTATTCAGGCCCTCCTTCTAGCGCCATTTGTTGACGGTCGAAATTGACTACTCGTCAACTAGAAGAGTGAATCCGGTCCGGGGTTGTCTAATTAACCCAAGCCGTTTGGATTAATTCACTCCGACGGGTTTAGCGGATCCATTGGCCGATCTAAGTTCTAAAGAAAGTGAAAAAAAACTAAAGGAAATACAATAACTTAATAAATAAAAATCACTAAAATCTATATGTACATTTAGATATATATATGTACAATAGGTATAATAATTCTATATACAATCTGTACAAATCACAAGTTTTAATCTAAACTCATAAAAATTGAATGTAAATTGGTTCCTTTAACAACAGTAATAAAGAAAGTGAAAATACTACTTAATTTTTTGGTTTGTTTTCTTGGATGTATACATTCATGAAATCAAATATTAGACTACTTAATCGAACAAAAAATTATAGATAATGGAAATCATACCATATTTATAAAACTTCTAAAATAAACAAGAAAATGAAATAAAATAATAGAATAACCTATTAATCCATCAAATTTCTGTTCAATAGAGAATATCCAGCCACCTTATCCGAGAAGTAAAGCTGCAATGGATCTTAAGGTTGTTCCGAACAAATGTGAAATGAATATGTTGAAGATTGAGTTATGATAACATAACGTATAATGGATATAGTCACAGTGATCTTGATGATTTTCAAGTAACTACGATGAGATAAATCTTCTTGTAAGAACTTACATGTAAACATTCAAAAGAAATTAGAGATAAATCTCCTAATTTAAATTGGATAGATGATCACTGTGTATTGTATCTGAAACATAAGATATGGACAACATATAAAAATGAATCATATCAACTTGCAATAAATCATGACTACGAAAGCAATCACCATCTATTATCAAATCGAAATAAACATAACTTGAATCAAACATCATACAGAAAAGCTAAAGCTGTAACGTGCATTTTGTTCCATTCAAGTCTGTGATAAAACACCCATACTCTTGCCCTAGGCTGAGATGATGCAATGTTTACAAAATGAAAGGTTTACATAGGTCTCAGGGAACATAATTGTTTCTTGTTCATGAGATCAAATTTGTTCCAAAAATAAAGGGGGATGCAACCTCCCTGATCTTACTAAACATCCAAAAACTAACAACAGTCTATTTCAAAATACATAGAAGTGCCTCATATCATCTTTGAAATCATGGGCTCCTGAATTATCTTGAAAGCAAAAGAAAATAGGAAGATCTCAGATATGTTTTCTGTCATCAATTTAGACAATTCAAATTTTCTTAACTGGCTACAGAATCTTGTGATTCTGTAGCTAGTAATAATAGCAAATGAAATCTCATTTTATTGAATAAATAAAACAGGCTAATCTAATAATAAAAATATTTTATTCAATCAAACCAAATAATATAGCTTAAGAATGACAATAATCATGCTATATATAAAAAAAAATATACCTCAAATCATAAAATCAAATTGTATCATGAAACTTTGGAGTTAATGATGGTTGTAGCCACCTCTACATTTTTAAAAATCACATGACCTGTGGTTTTCAAATGCTTATCCTTCCCTTGTATGATAGATTCAAGCCTGTTGTTCTTGTTTGTTAAAACATCAACTTGGTCTTTTAAAAACTTGACTCGTGACTGTAGAAACGAGACATCAGTATAGTATTTGTCGATCCATGATACACAGACATCACATTGTGACTATGAATCATTTGCATTAGAATGAACAATATTATGGATCGGAGAACCCTCCATACAAATATCAGATTTATTGCAGACCTGGACACCAGGAAACTCTAGGTTGTATTTTAAACAAGGAGGCAGATTATCGACAAAGTTATAGGGTCGGTCAGGGTATAGCCCGAATGACACAGATTCTTCTTCTACAAGGAATTTGTCAATTTCGGAGTCTGAGCCTTTGTTAACCTCAATCATGCTAACCGCATCTGCATGAGAGCTTGCCTTATTTTGAAGACTTCGAGAAATTATCCTACCAGCTCTTTTGTTTTTGAAATTGACATCAACATTACTTTTAAAATTCTTTCATGTAGGTTTCCTTTCAATTTTAACACTGTCCTTTGGGTATGTAATCGGTTCACTAGCCTGTTGAATACCCTTGGGGTAGATCAAGGGTTCGATGTTGGGGGAAGAGTCACAAGCCTGGGGAGGTGGAAGAGATTCCATTGGGTGGACAAGGGTTTCCTCAACAACGGTCTTATCTAGTTCTCCCAATTTAGGGTTACCAAAACCATTTCGTGTAATAAACAAATCCCAACAGTCATTTTGCGACTCTAACTGATGTATGAGGATGATTTTAATCAGGCCATGATGAAAAAGACTTGAGTCTGACCTCTGTTTCTTAAATATTTTCCCCATTTTGTATATACTTCTGAGTAGGTAATATGGCATATTGAAAGGGAAACCCATAAAACTCATAAGCAGATGTAAATGATATAAAAATACAAGTCTGAACCATCCCTCACATGCAATAAATTTCTTCACCACAACGATTAAATCATGCCACCGAGCTTTCAGGAATGAAATTGGCATACCTCTATCACAACTGGTTACTTTTCGTGATGTAAGTAGTAGGGTCCAAGGGAATTCCTCCACTTTTGGGTTTTTAAACCATTTTCGACCAACCGCTGGAAATCCTTTGGCTTGACTTAGGAACGCCTCGGTTACCTCCAATTTCACATCACCAACTTTTTCCCTACAACCATCAAAGTATAAGGCGAAGTCTTGGGCAACCTGAAGATTAAAACCATGAAACTTCTTGATGAAAACATGCCAACCATTTCTTTCCAAATCCTCCCTAGAATCATTGTATGAGAGTAGGGTTTGGATACCTTTTGGTTCAATACTTACTACAAGGGCCACACTAGACGGGAGGGCAATCAAAGCACATCATACACATAGGGTTTTCTGAAATGAAAGAGAGCCATAACCCCAAGCCTAACAATACATGTTGTAATGACTCATGCGATGGGAACGATGTTTAGTTAAAACACATGCGAAGAGTTTTGTGAAACCCGAAACCATCCTAAGAAGTAATGGTGATCTGTACATCGTATGCCACCTTGGTAATGAGTACGAGCTAGGACCAAAGTACTGAGAAAAAACATAAGTGAACGCATCATGGTTTAATTACAAAGCTGAGTAAGTTTTAAAAAAATCGAATAATCAAAAGTCTTATGAAAGAAATTTGATCAAATATCAAACCAAAACCAATACAAGAGAATCAAATGGTGGGGGTATTTTGTTTGTTAAAACTATCAATCTCTTAGGCATGCTTAGAGTTGAAAGGGTCAAAAACAAAACAGGATAATATCTTCATGGCAAGGAATTAAACTCCATAACAAATTAAATAAACCATTTTCCTTCAATGAAACCTTAAAACAAAATGGTAATTACAGTCGCAAGTTTTCATGCCTTCAGTCATGAAAATGAAGCATGAATAGACGATAAGTAAAAAGCGATGATTTACAATTGTCATTTAGCAGACTGCTCATGAAGAGAAATAAAATTTCATAGACCCTATGTAGGAAGCTTACGTAGGTCATTTTATAAAAATAACAATTATATTATTGCTTCCAACAATGGCGACATGCTGGGAGAAGAAATTATCTCTGTTACACGAACGATTTCAGGTTAGAAAAATCTGAAAAACTTCAAATCGAAGAACAACCGAAGAGCCATTTGAACATCTCAAATAATCATAACATAGTCCAGTTTTAGACAACTTTTATTTTTTTAAAGAAACGAAAACTGGTGAAAAACTTGGCAAAAGAAAGCCACGATGTTAAGTTAAAATCTATAAATACTGTTGACAGGGCCCCAACTGCCAACAGGCGTCCATAGCCTCGACATGGATGTCAATTAACCCACTCTGATGTCTTTATTCTGTCAATAAATTTTAGATCAGAACAAAGGATGCTTAAGATCAAAACAAAATCCATATCTGAGAATTTTCTTTTACCTGACATTGCTTCGCTACCAGCGGGCCTGTTCAGTACCCCGACGAAGTTATCTTGGCATCATGCATGCATTTACCCACTACCAGCAGACCTGTTTAGTGTCCCGACGGGTTTACAAACACTTCCTATAGCTCTCTGAGAGTTTATTCATATTATAGTTGTTTAAAACATTCAATAGACTGGGGTGACACTAAAAATTCCAGTCTTTATGTCACACACCTTAAAAAAAAAAATATGTGTTTTCCTTCATCAAGATCCAAAAATAGTTCATTAATAAAACCAACTTTCAAGAACAGGGAGACATTGTTGAGATGCTCTCTTAAGGAATAGGGAGCGTAAAAAGATTTTTATCGATGGTCATGAATACTTTCAATTGCAGATTGAAACTGAGAAAACTCTTTTCAAACAAAAACGTCATCTTTAACAAGGCTACAATTTTAGAGAAATACAACAATTGATGTTCTGAAAATTTTCAGCAGTTATTTTCGAAGGGAATTTTTATGTTTTCTTTGTCTGAGCTAACCTATGGTGCAGTTATGTATGTTTCAAAAGAAAGACCAATAAGCAGAAATGAAAACCAAAACAAACCATAAAAGAAGAACTAACAACAAGTAAAAAAAAACAGAAAATATTTACAAAGGGTGTATGCGAGCATCATCAGATGAAGTACTTTTTGAGAGCTTTTCCATTCACTAGGAAGGTGTCTGGATGTCCCTCTAAATTCTGCAGGCGAAAGAACTGGAACCCAGTTTCTCAACAATTAAAAATGGTCCTAACCACAAGTTTTGAAACTTAGTATGCTCTCCTTTTTCCTCATGAGGTTTTTCCCACTTAAGGACAAGGTCGCCTACCTCAAAATTTCTATCAGAGGTAGAATTGGAATCAAAACAGTTTTTAACAATGAGTTGATGTTGATCTAATTTTCGTTTTTCTTGAGCCCTTACTTCCTCTAAATTTAGCAAAGCGTTAATACGATTCTCCAAGGGTGGACAGTCTTCTTCTTCCACCTTATGCTATAAATGTAGAGATGGAAGAAGGACATGCGGTGGAAGAATTGCTTCCCTGCTGTAAGCGAGAAAAAAGGGAGAATTACCAACAATAGTTTTAGGAGTTACCCTATCAGCCCAGATCGTGTTCAATAGTGCGTTATGCCAGTTTTTTTGGTTTTCGGAGACCGTTCTCTTGATAATTTTGATCAGGTTTTTATTAGTTGATTCTGCCAAACCATTACCTTGGGGGTAATAGCTGGCAGAGTACTTTAATTTTATTCCTTTTTCTAGAGAGAAATCACTCATTTCAAGAGATGAAAAATAGGAAGCATTGTCAAATACTAGGCATAGAGGAATACTGAAACGAGTGATAATATTTGAATTTAGGAAGGATGTTATCTGGATGGTGTTTACATCTTTTAATGGGGTAGCCTCAAACCCTCTAGTGAAATAATTTGTGGATGTTATGATGTATTTATGCTACTGCAAGGATACCAGATTGATTGGACCTATAATATCCAGGCCCCACTACTGAAAAGGGGAGTCTACTGAAACTGGTTATAATGGGAATGTTGGTTTCTGTATTCATACAGATGCCTTTTGACAAATTACACACTTGTGGCATAAGGCATGAGAGTCTTTGAAGAGGGTAGGCCAGTAATAACCTGCTCTTAATACTTTGTGGGCGGTGGTGTCTCCACCAAAATTCCCACCAACTTCCCCTACATGTAACTCCAATAAGAATTTTTCTTCTTCATCTTTTTCAAGACAGTGCATAAGTATTCCATCGAAATTTTGGCAAAAAAAAATACCATTAATCAGCTGAAAAGAATAAAATTTTAATCTTAGTGCTCTCCTTTTCTGGGAGTCAAGGTGACGGGGAGTTGATCTGTGAGTAAGACAAAATTTGATGTCATCATTCTAGGGACTAGTAAGGTTTTGTGCACAGTAGATTTGATTTTGATAGTGTTGATATGGTATTAACATATCAATTTCATTTTGTTGTCCTATAGCTAAATCAACCACCAACTTACATAAAGCTTGGCCTCTAACAATTTGTGCTGGGGTGATTTCTATGTCATATTCTTGTAAGGATGTGACCCAGTTTGCCCTTTTTCACCTAATTCTTTTTATACTAACAAATTTCTGACAGCAGGGTAAGGGACAATAATTTTCATCCTAGATTTCAGCAGATAAGATCAAAAGTGTTTTGCCGCTTTAAAAATAGCACAAGCTTGCTGATCTACTACTAGGTAATTAAGTTCTTCTCCCTTGAAGGCTGATCTCATAATGACGATTGGTACTTCGTTGTTTTCAACATTCTTTTGAGTTAGGACAGTAGCGTAAGACCGATCAGAGGTAAACGTGTAGAGGGTGAAGCCTTGCGAAAAATCAGGGCTCATTAGAGAAGGAGTGTCTACTATAGCCTTTTTTATTGAATCAAAATCCTGACTTTCTAAAGGTCCCCAATGGTACTGTACATCCTTTCTTATTAAATTTTGTAATGGTATCACCATTTATGAAAAGCTAGGGACGAATCTCCTAACAAAGTTTATCTGTCCTAAGAAGATTGTATGGAATTTTTTGATGAGGGAGGGGGCAGTTTCGAAATGACTTGGGTCCTTTCCAGATCAATAATCATCCCTTCATTTGATAAAATGAATCCTAGGAGCTTACCTTGTTCTACTGCGAAGACAAATTTTTTAGGATTTAAAGAAATGTCGTACTTATGACATCGCTGTAGAACAGATCTTAGATTAACTAGATGATCCCCTTTATTTTTTGAGAAGACAGTGACGTCATGTAGGTAAACTACTACAGATTGATTAATTAAACCATGGAAAGTGATATCCATCACTCTTTGAAAGGTGGCACCGGCATTTATGAGACCAAAAGGCATCTTCCTATAAGCATAGGTGCCCCATGGGGTACGGAAAGTAGTTTTGATCTAGTCTTGGGGAGACATAAGGACTTGGTTATACCCTGAAAAACCATCCAACAAGGATAATCTTTCAGAACAGGATACTTGTTGAAGGATCTTATCCATGGGAGGGATAGAGTAGTTGTCTTTATTAGATACTCGGTTAAGATTTTAGAAATAGACACATAGTCAGATTTCACCATTCTTCTTCCTCACAGGGACAAGATTAGAGACCTACTGTGTATGCCTTACTGGGAAGATTATTTTAGCATTCATGAGTTTGTTTAACTCTTTATTGACTATTGGTTCGAGTTTAGGGTGCATCTTTCTTAACTTATGTTGAAAAGGTTGGGTCTGGGGTTTCATGGGAATAATGTGTTGTATGACGTTAGGATCAAAGGTTTTTAAGTCATCGTATGTCCAGGAAAAGACATCTTTGAATTCCTTAAACAACTTAATAAATGCTTCCTTTTCTTGCTCAGAACATCCCAACCCCAAATTGATGCACTGTGGGTTGTCTTTAGTTCCCAAATTTACTTTTTAATGTGTCAAGGAAGAACTATTCGTTTTACAATTCACTGATTTTCTGAACTTATTGTGAAGATCATAAAATTTTTCTAATCTAACCACAAATTTTGGGATAGAGTTTACCATGTCTGATGCAGACTCTGAGGATCTTGGATCTGGTATTACCATAAAATCATGAAGGTTTTCATCGTGGGTACCTTCATCAATCACTGGGCCCTAGAAAGTCTCTTCCATGTGCAGAAAACTAATGATCTGTTGATCGTCATCGAAGAATCTCCAATTTTTTATGTTGTCTTGGATGGATGGTCTGAACAACAATTTGATGGAAAACACATTTGGAGATAGGCCTTCTGCAGGAAAAAATTTTGAGGCAACGTTAGCTAACAAATTAGCCTTAGAATTATTCAATCTAGGAATAGAATTTATGTTAAACACAGAAAACTTGTTCATCAAATTCCATACCTCAGTCTGATAGCTTTTAAGGTGCAGAGATAAACAATGGATAGAATTTTTTACCTATCTAACCACGATTTCTGAATCACCAAAGACAGTCAAATTATGAATGTTCAAATCTAGTGCTTTTCTGAGGCCTTGTAGGACTGCCTCGTATTCGGCCGTGTTGTTTGTGCATTTGAATTCTAAATGGAAAGAAATCAAAGTTTTGTTACCTTCTAGATCAATGAGCATGCACCCTGCACCAGCTCCTTCCTTAGATTTTGACCCATCGAAGTAAAGAGACCATATTTGATTTTTGTCAAGTGCTTGTGGCCACTGAGAGAAGGTTGTCGACTGCATTCATGTCATAATTTCGGATTGTTGTTCCAGGTCAGCAATGGTAGAAGTTTCAGCCATGAAATTGCCGAAAAAAGTGTCCATCCCTATATTTCAGGTGCATTTGTGGAAGCAGTGAATGGTTCATTAGGATCATTTAAATCGGTTACTGTGAACTTAAGATAATTCTCATGATTTACCTTGATTCTGTTAGGCTTTCCATTTTTGGGCAGCCACAAGTGAGACCAATCTGTTGCAAAATAGCCATGTAGTTGTTCTGACCAATCTTTACTTAAAAAAAAACCATATACTTCTAGGATATCTAAGACAATGATATCAATCACTTGATGAAATTTAGGATTAGATGATAATCTAATAAGCACATTCTTTAATTCTCCTATCACTTTAACACTAGTTCGATCAAGATGAATAATTTTCAGGCTGGACGGTTGAACTTCGGCATTAATATTTTGACATATATACCAAGGCATTATGTTTGATGACGCACCTAAATCTACCATACAATTATGTACATTCCGATTGAAAATTTCAAAAGTCAGCAAAAAAGGGAGGGACATTTCTGCGAGTATTAACAACAAAAGTTTGTTTTTTTGTAATCGCAACCCCTAAAGCTAGTTTATCTATATTTGTTACATTTTTTACAGCAAGGTCTCTTTTATCATAAGGTTTTGACTTCATTTTGACAAAGACCTTTTGGGGTGTTTTGGGGCTATTTTCAACAACTTTGTTGTTGTTCGGATTGTTGTTTTTGTTGTTTTCGACAATATTCTGCAACATCTTTTACAAAAGAAATGGGAATTTTAATAATTTCTAAACATAAATGTTAGCCCTAAGCATTTTTATATCCTCAATCAAATCATACTCTAAACTTGGAGCTACTAAATTCTTTTTAGTTTCAATTGATTTAGACTATTTTGGTGGTGCATTAGTTACAATTTCAGAAGAAGGCTTATTTGTTGTCTTGCTCCTAGTATTGTAAGGATGCACTGTTTCGAAATTAACTTGAAAAATGTTATCCAAAAAATGTCTGAAAATGTTAGTGGAGGATTCATCCTCTTCTACTATATCTTGTTCATCTACTTCTTCAGGAATCTCGAGAGGAATCAAGTTATCATGTGCTTCTAAAATCGTTTGAATAACAAATTGTAAGATTTCTAGATTTAGGCCTTCAGAATTTGAGTTAGGCCGGTTTGTGGGCAAAGGCTTCCTAAAAGGGGGTTTGTAATGCCCTTTTCTCAAGGAATCTTCTTCAACTGACCTTTTCAAATCTATAACTTGATTAGACAACTTCTGAACGACCTTTTGTAAGTTTTCTAGATCTGAACTATCTGGTTGAGTTTTGTTTTGGGGGGGTCTAGGAAGGATTTTGATTTTCTTCTTGGAGGATGAACTAGTCTCTACCTCGTTATAGGTATTGTCTTTTAGGCTAAGAATATCTTTCTTGATTTGACTCACCTCTTTGAACTCTTCTAACAATGTGGCTTTCTTGGACCTTTTTACCGAAATGGCTATGTTTTGATGTAAAGATTTCGTGTAGTATTCCACGATAAGAGTTTTGGCAGACATCAAGTCCATGGGGATTCAATTCTTTAATGTCAGGAACATTTGATTAAATTATTTTATCTTTTCTTTAGGGTTCATCTTTAAACTAGAAAGTTCCATGACCAAAACTTCAGGATATTTGTCATCTCTGAATTTCTCAAGGTAACAGGACTCGAATTTATCCCATGACACGATGGTGTGGGGTTGTTGGGAAAAGTGTTAGGTAGAGGCATTGCCTTCAAATTTGTAGGGAAAAATCCTACATACTATGTCTTCATGTTCAACACTACGGAGCCTAATGGATAGCATGAATTTTTTGATATGATCTTCAACAATCTACTTGGAGTCTGGGTCAAATTTAGGGAGCCATTTCTCTTGGTGTTTAGGTAAAGGATGTTGGGGCCCAGGTATGGCCACTGCCTCTTAGTTGAGCTAAGGTCTGGCAGGATTGTTTGGATTGGCCATGGCTATGGGTGGTGTCAAATTTTGAGATGAGGGACTGCCTTCATCTGAGGATTGTTCTCTAGAAGAAGAAGGAGATGAAGGGGGTGGTGATGATGGAATACTAGATCCTCCTACCGCAGGAGTGAGTATATGATCTGGATATGTAGGATTTAAGGTAAGATCAGTACCACCAAGTTTCTCCCTAATATCAGAGAAGTATAATGGTTGGTTCAAAGGCCGACCTAGTTGTCTGATACGGGCCAAGGCACTATGTGTTCTTATGAGGGATTGATGAAAAATTTATTATATGTCGCCCCTTGGGGGGTTTGGTCTTACTAGTTCAAAGGTGATCCGAGGATTGTCGTTTGATGTGGTTTCTATTTGAGGGACAATGTTATCGTCTGAATGACTTCTGGTTACTATAGGTGAGTGGGTAGGTGGGGGAGGAGTCTTGTGACCTCCTCGTCCCATTAATAGTATTCAGGCGTTCCTTCTAGCGCCATTTGTTGACGGACGAAATTGACCGCTCGTCAACTAGAAGAGTCAATATAGTCCAGGGTTGTCTAATTAACCCAAGTTGTTTGGATTAATTCACTTTGATGGGTTTAGTGGCTCCGTTGGCCGATCTAAGTTCTAAAGAAAGAGAAAAATAACTAAAGGAAATATAATAACTTAATAAATAACAATCACTAAAATCTATATGTACATTTAGATATATATATATATATATATATATATATGTACCATAGGTATAATAATTCTATATACAATCTGTACAAATCACAAGTTTTAATCTAAACTCGTAAAAATCGAATGTAAATTGGTTCCTTTAACAACGGTAATAAAGAAAGTGAAAATACTATTTAATTTTTTAGTTTGTTTTCTTGGATGTATACATTCATGAAATGAAATATTAGACTACTTAATCGAACAAAAAATTATAGATAATGGAAATCATACCATATATATAAAACTTCTAAAATAAACAAGAAAACGAAATAAAATAACAGACTAACCTATTAATGCATCCAATGTCTATTCAATAGAGAATATCCAACCACCTTATCCGGGAAGTAAACCTGCAACAGATCCTAAGGTTGTTCCAAACAAATGAGAAATGAATATGTTGAATATTGAGTTATGATAACAGAACATATAATGGATACAGCCACAGTGATCTTGATGATTTGCAAGTAACTACGACGAGATAAATCTTCTTGTAAGAACTTGCATGTAAACATTCAAAAGAAATTAGAGATAAATCTCCTAATTTAAATTGGATAGATGATCACTGTGTATTGTATCTAAAACATAAGATATGGACAACATATTAAAATGAATCATATAAACTTGCAATAAATCATGACGATGAAAGAAATCACCATCTATTATTAAATCGAAGTAAACATAACTTGAATCAAACATCATACAGAAAAGCTAAAGATGTAACATGCATTCTGTTCCATTCAAGTCTCTGATAAAATGCCCATACTCTTTCCCCAGGTCGAGATGATTCAATGTTTACAAAATGAAAGGTTTATATAGGTCTCAGGAAACATAATTGTTTCCTGTTCATGAGATCAAATTTGTTCCAAAAATAAAGGGGGATGCAACCTCCCTGATCTTACTAAACATCCAAAAACTAACAACAGTTTATTTCAAAATATATAATAGATATGACTAGGAGATCTTAAAAGTGACTCATATCATCTTTGAAATCATGGGCTCCTAAATTATGCTGAAAGAAAAAGAAAATAGAAAGATCTTAGATATGTTTTTTGTCATCAATTTAAACAATTCAAATTTTCTTAACTAGCTACAGAATCTTGCGATTCTGTAGCTAGTTATAATAGCAAATGAAATCTCATTTTATTAAATAAATAAAACAAGATAATCTAATAATAAAAATATTTTATTCAATGAAACCAAATAATCTAACTTAAGAATGACAATAATCATGCTATATATATAAAAAATCATACCTCAAATCATAAAATCAAATTGTATCATGAAACTTTGGAGTTAACGATGGTTGTAGCTGCCTCTACATTTTTAAAAATCACATGACCTATGGTTTTCAAACGCTTCTCCTTCCCTTGGATGATTGATTCAAGCATGTTGTTCTTGTTTGTTAAAACATCAACTTGGTCTTTTAAAAACTTGACTCATGGCTATAGAAACGAGACATCAGTATAGTATATGTCAATCCATGATAGG
>SNQJ01S0075702.1:15461-27892 GCA_010110895.2 Picea sitchensis
CATCAAAATTACTTTTAAAATTCTTTCCTATAGGTTTCCTTGCAATTTTAACACTATTATTTGGGTATGTAACCAGTTAACTAGCCTATTGAATAACCTTGGGGTAGATCAAGGGTTCTCTATTGGGGGAAGAGTCACAAGCTTGGGGAAGTGGAAGAGATGTCATCGGGTGGACAAGGGTTTCCTCAACAACGGTCTTATCTACTTCTCCCAATTCAGGGCTACCAAAACCATTTCGTGTAATAAAAAAATTCCAACAGTCATTTTGCAACTCTAACTGATGTATGAGGATGATTTTAATCAGGCCATGATGAAAAATACTTGAGTCTGACCTCTGTTTCTTAAATCTTTTCCCCATTTTATATATACTTCTAAGTAGTTAATATGGCATATTCAAAGGGAAACCCATAAAACTCATAAGCAGGCATAAATGATATAAAAGTAGAAGTCTGAATCGTCCCTCACGTGTAATAAATTTCTTCACCATAGTGAGTAAATCATGCCACTCAGTGTTCAGGAAGAAAACTGACATACCTCTATCACAGCTGGTTATTTTTCACGATGTAAACAGTAGGGTCCAAGGGACTTCCTCCACTTTCACATTTTTAAACCATTTCTGACCAACCACTGGCAATCCTGTGGCTTGACTCAGGAACTCCTCAGTTAGCTCCAATTTCATGTCACCAACTTTTGACCTATAGCCATTAAAGGATAAGGTGAACTCTTGGGAAACCTGAAGATTAAAACCCTGAAACTTCTTGATGAAAACATGCCAGCCATTTCTTTCCAAATCCTCCCTAGCATCATCGTATGAGAGTAGGGTTTGGATACTGTTTGGTTCAATCCTTACTATAGGGGCCATACTAGATGGGAGGGTAATCAAAGAATAGCATATAGGTAGGGTTTGAAAAAATTAAATAGAGCCATAACACCGAGCCTAACAATACATGCTGTAATGGCTCATATGATGGGAAAGGTGTTTAGTTAAAACGCATGTGAAGAGATTTGTGAAACCCGAAACCATCCTAAGAATTAATGGAGATATGTACATCATATGTCACCTTGGTAATGAGTACAAGCTAGGACCAAAGTACTCAGAAAAAACATAAGTGCACGCATCATGGTTTGATTACAAAGTTGGGTAATTTTAAAAAAAATCGAATAATCAAAACTTTTATGAAAGAAATGTGATCAAAGATCAAACCAAAACCAATACAAGAGAATCAAATGGTGGGGGTCTTTTTTTGTTAAAACTATCAATCTCTTAGGCATGCTTTGAGTTGAAAGGGTAAAAAAAAACAGGGTCATATCTTCATGGCAAGGAATTAAACTCCACAACAAATTAAATAAACCATTTTCCTTCAATGAAACCTTAAAACAAAATGGTAATTACAGTCACAAGTTTTCATTCTTTCTGTCATGAAAATGAAGCATGAATAGACGATAAGTAAAAAGCGACGATTTACAATTGTTATTTAGAAGACTTCTCATGAAGAGTCATAAAATTTCATAGACCCTGTGTAGATAGCTTACGTAGGCCATTTTATAAAAATAACAATTATATTATTGCTGCCAACAGGCCTGTACACACCTCTTCCTACTCCTGATAGGCCATGGGTATCCATCTCAATGGACTACATGTCGAGCCTCCCATCCACCAAGAAGGGAAATGACTGTGTTTTTTGGTTGTTGATCGCTTTTCTAAGATGGTGATTCTGGTTGCTTGCAAGAAGAGAATCATAGTAGAATCCACTACTAAGATCTTCTTTGAACGAGTGTGGGTATATTTTGGAATCCCACAAACCATTTTCTTAGATCGGGATAGTCGATTTCTCAACACATTCTGGTCAAGCCTCTGGTCACTGCTGGACACCAATCTCACCAAATCCATGGCCTTCCACCCCCAGATAGATGGCCAAACTGAGGTCGTAAATTGAATGATCGTGCATATCCTGCACATGTATAATTTCAAGAACCCTCACACATGGGATGAGAGTCTTCCCTATGTCCAACATAGCTACAACTGATCCCTACATAGCTCAATTGGCCACAACCCCTTTCAGGTGGGGTTTGGATTCTAACCATTGGGTCCCATAGATGTTTCACTTCCCCTTGCGGTCACCTCGACCGACTCCTTTCGTTCTTCAACTGAGGCTAACAAAGCCACCCGGTTCATTGAGAGGATCCAACACATCTGCCAACAGGTTCAAGATATCTTACAGAAGTACAATGACAAGTACAAGCAACAACATGATCAACATTAGGTTGCACATAAGTGTCAGGTGGGTGACAAAGTTTAGTTGCACTTGCATAACGAATGTCTTACAGGACCCCATCAGAAGCTTCACCCACTCCGTTACGGGCTGTACACCATCACCAAGGTTGTGGGGGATAATTCTTTTGTTCTCAACATTCCTCATTTCCCTGGCCTGCACCCAATGTTCAACGTGGACCTCCTTCGGCCTTATTTCCCACCATTATTTGACACCTCAGACGTATAAAAATAGCTGACACCAACAGATCATAACCCCGAATACATACAACAAGCATCCAATGATCAAATTGTGGACACACAGATCAAAGGCACTCGACAACAAAGAATCTAGCTATATCGAGTTGTCAAAGCAGGGCAACTTTTGCACCAAGGAAAGTGGCTCACCCAGGGCCAAACTCAGCAGAAATTTCCTCATATCATAGGGGAAATCAACACAATGGAGATCATTTCTTCCTAAGGATGGAGGATTGATCTAGGTGGATATCGATGGCCACCCACCTTTTCCAACTGGCTCACAACAACTTTCTAGCAATTTTGATACTTTACCAATTTTAGCAGTTTTTTTGGTCCTGAACTTCCAGAGTCATTCTAATGAAATTTGCAACATTTGCACAAAATTTCATGATGAAATTTAGCAACCACATCATACCCCAAAAAACGTCATTTAGGGCCTCAAAACGTCTCTAGAAGTTCATGACCCGAAAATCTGCTTAAAATAGTAAATTATCAAAATTGCTAGAAAGTTGTTGTGAGCCAGCTAGCAAAGGTGGGTGGCCACCAATATCCACTTGGATCAATCCTCCATCCTTAGGAAGAAGTGGTCTCCATTGCATTGATTTACCCCATCAAATGAGGAATTTTTTTGGGTCAGTCATCCAAACTGATCATAAGCCACTACAGTTCATGCAGACACAAGGAAGATTGCAGAATGACCGCCATCAAAAGTGGTCCACATACTTGTAGAAATTCGACCTCAACATCAGGTATAAAACAGGAAGCACTAACTGCATCGTTTATTGCCTCAACAAACAACCAATCATGACACTCACCATAGTGCTAGACTCCTATGGCCATGAGAACTTTGGATGGCCCCAACTCTATGAGATAGACCCAAACTTCACCACCACCTACCAAGTATTGGGTGCAAAGGAAATTGTCGATAATTTCCATCTTTAGGATGGGTTGTTGTGTCGTTTGGGCCATATATGTTTTCCATCAAGTGAGTGAGTGAAGATGATCTGAGAATTCCACTATAGTCAGGTGGCAGGACGCTTTGTTGTTGAAAAGACAGTGGTAATGCTACAAAAACATTTCTACTCGTTGAAACTTCGATGGGAGGTCAATAAGTATATCAGGTCTTGCACTGTGTGTGCTATTTCCAAACCAACCATTAAGAAATAGGGCCTATAAACCCCTCTTCCTACTATTGACAGGCCATGGGAATCCATCTCAATGGACTACATGTCAGGCCTCCCGTCCACCAAGTAGGGAAATGACTATGTTTTTGTGGTTGTTGATCGATTTTTCTAAGATGGTGATTCTGGTTGCTTGTAAGAAGAGAATCACAGTAGAAGCCACTACCAAGATCTTCTTTGAATGAGTCCGGGTACATTTTTGAATCCCACAAACTATTTTCTTAGATCGGGATAGTTGATTTCTCAACACATTCTGGTCGAGCCTCTAGTCACTGCTGGACACCAAGCTCACCAAATCCACGGCCTTCCACCCCTAGACAGATGGGAAAAACGAGGTCGTAAATCGAATGATATTTCATATCCTACACATGTATAATTCCAATCACCCTCGCATATGGGATGAGAGTCTTCCCTATGTCCAACATAGCTACAACCGAGCCCTGCATAGCTCAATCGACCACAACCCCTTTCAGGTGGGGTTGGGATTCCAACCATTGGATGCCATAGATGTTTCACTTCCCCTAGAAATCACCTCAATCGACTCCTCTCTTGCTTCAACTGAGGTTGACAAAGACACCCAGTTCATTGAGAGGAACTAACACTTCTGCCAACAGGTTCAGGATATCCTACAGAAGTCCAATGACAAGTACAAGTAGCGCCATGAACAACATCGGGTTCCACATAAGTTTTAGGTGGGAGACAAAGTTTGGTTGCACTTGCAGAAAGAATGCCTTATAGGACCCCATCGGAAGCTTCGCCCACTCCATTATGGGTCGTACACCATCACCAAGGTTGTGGGGTATAATATTTTTGCACTCAACATTCCTCCTTTCCTTGGCCTGTACCCAGTGTTCGACATGGACCTTCTCTAGCCTTATCTCCCACCATTATTGGACACCTTAGACGTAGAAGAATAGTTGACACAAATAGAGCTCAACCCAAAATGCATACAACATGCATCCAGTGATCAAATTGTGGGCACCCAGATCAAGGGAACTCGACAACAAAGGATACAACTTTATCGAGTCGTCAAAGTAGGGCAGCTCCTACACCAAGGCAAGTGGCTCACCCGCGGACAAATTCAACAGAAATTTCCTCATATGATGGGGGAAATCAACACAATGTAGACCATTTCTTCCTAAGTATGGAGGATTGATCTAGGTGGATATCAGTTTCCACGCACCTTTCCCAGTTGGCTCACAAAAACTTTCTAGCAATTTTGATAATTTACTATTTTTAGCAGTTTTTCGTGTCCTGAACTTCCGGAGCTGCTTTGAAGAAATTTGCAACATTTGCACAAAATTTCATCATGAAATTTTGCGACCACAACATACCCCAAAAACATCGTTTAGGGCCTCAAAACTACTACGGAATTTTAGGAGCCGAAAAACTGCTAAAAATAGTAAACTATCAAAATTGCTAGAAAGTTGTTGTGAGCCAGCTGGCAAAGGTGGGTGGCCACCGATATCCACCTAGATCAATCCTCCATCCTTAGGAAGAAATGGTCTCCATTGCATTGAGTTCCCCCATCAAATGATGAAATTTTTTGGGTCAGTCATCCACACCGATCATAAGCCACTGCAAATCATGCAGACACAAGGAAAATTGCAGAATGTCCGCCATCAAAAGTGGTCCACATACTTGCAGCAATTCCACCTCAACATCAAGTATAAAACAGAAAGAAACAACTTCTTTGTTGATTGCCTCAGTAGAACACCAGTCACAACACTCACCACAGTGATAGAATCTTGTGGCCATGAGACCTCTGGATGGCCCCAACTCTATGAGCCAGACCTAGAGTTCGCCACCACCTAAAAAATGTTGGGTGCAAAGGAAGTTGTCGATAATTTCTGTCTTTAGGATGAGTTTTTGTGGAGTATGGGCCATATATGTGTTCCATCAAGTGAGAAAGTGAAGCTAATCTGGTAATCCCACTATAGTGGGTGGGAGGACACTTCGGCGTCGAAAAGATAGTGGCAATGCCACAAAAATATTTCTACTGGCCAAAACTTCAACAGGAGGTCAACAAGTATATCAGGTCTTGCATTGCGTGTGCTATTACCAAACCAACCACTAAGAAACAGGTCATGTACACCCCTCTTCCTACTCCTAACAAGCCATGGGAATCCATCTCAATGGACTACATGTCAAGCCTCCCATCCACCAAGTAGGGAAATGAATATGTTTTTGTGGTTGTTGATCGCTTTTCTAAGATGCTGATTTTGGTTGCTTGCAAGAAGAGCATCACAGAAGAAGCCAGTACCAAGATCTTGTTTGAACGAGTCTGGGTACATTTTGGAATCCCAAAAACCATTGTCTCAAATCAGGATAGTCAATTTCTTAACACATTCTGGTCGAGCCTCTAGTCACTACTAGACACCAAGCTCACCAAATCCATGACCTTCCACCCCTAGAAAGATGGCCAAACTGAGGTCATAAATTGAATGATCGTTCATATCCTGTGCATGTATAATTCCAGGAACCCTTGCACATGGGATTGGAGTCTTCCATATGTCCAACATAGCTACAAATGAGCCCTGCATAGCTAAACTGACCACAACCCCTTTTAGGTGGCGTTGGGATTCCAACCATTGGGTCTTATAGATGTTGCACTTCCCCTTGCAGTCACCTTGACTGACTCCTTTCTTGATTCAACTGAGGCTGACAAATCCACCTGGTTCATTGAGAGGATCTAGCACATCTGCCAACAGGTTCAGGGTATCCTACAGAAGTCCAATGACAAGTACAAGCAACACCATGATCAACATCGGGTTCAACATAGGTTTCAGGTGGGCGACAAAGTTTGGTTGCACTTGCAGAAAGAATGCCTTACAGGACCCCATCGAAAGATTCAACCACTCCATTATGGGTTGTACACCATTACCAAGGGTGGGGGGGATAATGATTTTTCACCCAACATTCCTCCTTTCCTTGGTCTACACCCAGTGTTCAATGTGGACCTCCTTTGGCCTTATTTCCCACCATTATTGGACACCTCAGATGTAGTAGAACAACTGACACCAACAAATCTCAACCTCAACTACATACAACAAGAATTCAGTGATCAAATTGTGGACACACAAATCAAGGTCACTCGACAACAAAGGATCTAGATTTATCGAGTCCTCAAAGTAGGGCAGCTCCTACACCAAGGCAAGTGGCTCACCCATGGCCAAATTCAATAGAAATTTCTTCATCTAATGGGGGAAATCAATGCAATGGAGACCAATTCTTCATAAGGATGGAGGATTGATTCAAGTGGATATCAGTGGCCACCCACCTTTCCTAACTAGCTCAGAACAACTTTCTAGCAATTTTGATAATTTACTATTTTTAGCAGTTTTTCGGGTCATGAACTTCTAGAGTTGTTTGGATGAAATTTGCAATAGTTGCACAAAATTTCATCATACCGCAACATACCCCAAAAAACATCGTTTAGGGCCCCAAAACGACTCTGAAAGTTCAGGACCCGAAAACTTGCTAAAAATAGTAAATTATCAAAATTGTTAGAAAGTTGTTGTGAGCTAGTTGGCAAAGGTGAGTGGCCACCTATATCCACCTAGATCAATCCTCCATCCTCAAGAAGCAATGGTCTCCATTGTGTTGATTTCCCCCATCAGATGAGGAAATTTTTCAGGCCAGTCATCCACACTGATCATAAGCCACCATAGTTCATGCAGACACAAGGAAAATTGCAGAATGACCACCATCAAAAGTGGTCCACATACGTGTAGCAATTACACCTCAAAGTAGGGAAACTCCTGCACCAAGGCAAGTGGCTCACCCGGGGCCAAATTCAGTAGAAATTTTCTCATATGATGGGGGAACTCAACTCAATGGAGACCATTGCTTCCTAAGGATGGAGGATTGATCTAGGTGGATATTGGTGGCCACCCACCTTTGCTAACTATCTCAAAACAACTTTCTAGCAATTTTGATAATTTACTATTTTTAGCAATTTTTTAGGTCCTGAACTTCCATAGCTGTTTTGGTGAAATTTGCAACAGTTGCACAAAATTTCATGATGAAATTTTGCGACCACAACATACCTAAAAAAACGTCATTTAGGGCCTCAAAACGGCTTCAAAAGTTTAGGATCCGAAAAACTGCTAAAAATAATAAATTATCAAAATTGCTAGAAAGTTGTTGTGAGCTAACTGGAAAAGGTGAGTGGCCACCGATATCTGCCTAGGTCAATCCTTAGTCCTTATGAAGTAATGATCTCCATTGCACTAAGTTCCCCCATCAGATGAGGACATTTTTCAGTTCAGTCATCCACACTGATCATAAGCCACTGCAGTTCATGCAGACACAAGGAAAATTGCAGAATGACTACCATCAAAAGTGGTGCACGTACTTGAAGAAATTCCACCTCAACATCAAGTATAAAATAGGAAGAAACAACTACGTCGTTGATTGCCTCAACAAACCACCAGTCGCAACACTCACCACAGGGCTAGACTCCTATGGCCATGAGACCTCTAGATGGCCCCAACTCTATGAGACACACCCAGACTTTGCCACCACCTACAAAATATTGGATGCAAAGGTAGTTGTCGATAGTTTCCATATTCAGGATGGATTGTTGTGTCATATAGGCCATATATGTGTTGCATCAAGTGAGTGAGCGAAGTTGATATAGGAATCCCACTATAGTTGGTTTGCAGGACACTTTGACATTGAAACGACAGTGGTGATGCTACAAAAACATTTCTACTGGTTGAAACTTCGACAGGAGGTCAGCAAGTATATCAGGTCTTTCACTGCATGCACTATTGCCAAACCAATCACTAAGAAACATGGCTTGTACACCCCTCTTCCTACTCCTGACATGCCATGGGAATCCATCTCAATGGACTACATGTCGATCCTCCCGTCCACCAAACATGGAAATAAGTTTTTTTTTGTGGTTGTTGATCTCTTTTCTAAGATGGTGATTCTGGTTGCTTGTAATAAGAGCATCATAGCAGAAGCCACTGCCAAGCTCTTCTTTGAAAAAGTTTGGGTACATTTTGGAATCCCACAAACCATTGTCTCAAATCAGGATAGTCTATTTCTTAGCACATTCTGGTCGAGCCTCTGGCCACTATTGGACACCAAGCTCACCAAATCTATGGCCTTCCACCCCTAGACACATGTCCAAACTAAGGTCATAAATCGAATGATCGTGAATATACTATGCATGTATAATTCCAAGCACCCTCACACATGGGATGAGAGTCTTCCCTATGTCTAGCATAACTACAACCGAGCCCTACATAGCTCAACTGATCACAAACCCTTTCAAGTGGGGTTGGGATTCCAAACATTGGGTCCAATAGATATTGAACTTCCCCTTGCAGTCACCTCAACCGAATCCTCTCCTGCTTCAACTGAGGGTGACAAAGCCACCTGGTTCATTGAGAGGATCCAACACATCCACCAATAGGTTCAGGATATCCTACAGAAGTCCAATGAAAAGTACAAGCAACGCCATAATCAACATCGGGTTCCACATAAGTTTCAGGTGGGTGAAAAAGTTTGGTTTCCTTTGTAGAAAGAACACCTTACAGGACCCCATTGGAAGCTTCCCCCACTCCGTTATGGGATGTACGCCATCACCAAGGTTGTGGGGGATAAATCTTTTGCACTCAACATTCCTCCTTTCCATGGCCTGCACCCAGTGTTCAACATGGACCTCTTTCGGCCTTATTTCCCACCATTATTGGACACCTCACATGTAGCATAATAGCTGACACCAACAGAGCTCAACCCCGGCTGCATACAACAGACATCCAACGATAAAATTGTGGACACACAGATCAAGGGCAATCGACAACAAAGGATCCAACTTTATCGAGTCGTCAAAGCAAGGCATCTCCTGCACCAAGGCAAGTGGCTCACCCGTGGCCAAATTCAACAGAAATTTCCTCATCTGATGGGGAAACTCAATGCAATGGAGACCATTGCTTCTTAATTATGGAGGATTGATCCAGGTGGATATTGGTGGCCACCCACCTTTTCTAGCTGGCTCACAACAACTTTCTAGCAATTTTGATAATTTACTATTTTTATCATTTTTTTGGGTCCTGAACTTCTAGAGTCGTTTTGATGAGATTTGCAATAGTTGCAAAAAATTTCATGATGAAATTTTACGACCCCAACATACTCTAAAAAACGTTTTTTAGGGCCTCAAAATGGCTACAAAAGTTCAGGACCTGGAAAACTACTAAAAATAATAAATTATCAAAATTGCTAGAAAGTTGTTGTGAGCTAGCTGGCAAAGGTGGGTGTCCACCAATATACACCTGGATCAATCCTCTATCCTTATGAAGAAATGGTCCCCATTGCTTTGATTTCCCCCATCAGATGAGGAAATTTTTTGGGTCAGTCATCCACACTGATCATAAGCCACTGCAGTTCATGCAGACACAAGGAAAATTGCAAAATGACCGCTATCAAAAGTGGTCCGCATACTTGTGGAAATTCCACCTCAACATCAAGTATAAAAAAGGAAGTACCAACTGCATCGTTGATTGCCTCAGCAGACCACCAATCATGACACTCACCACAGTGATGGACTACTATGGCCATGAGACCTCTAGATGGCCATAACTCTATGAGAATGACCCAGACTTCACCACCACCTACCAAATATTGTGTGCAAATGTAGTAGTTGATAATTTCCATTTTCGGAATGGGTTTTTGTGTCATCTATGCCATATATGTGTTCCATGAAGTGAGCGAGCAAAGCTGATCTAGGAATCACACTATAGTCAAGTTGCTACAAAAACATTTCTATTGGTCGAAACTTCGATAGGAGGCTAGCAAGTATATTAGGTCTTGCACTGCATGTGCTATTGCCAAACCAACCACTAAGAAACAGGTCTTGTACACCCGTATTCCTACTCCTGACAGGCCATGGGAATCCATCTTAGTGGACTACATGTCGGGCCTCCCGTCCACCAAGCAGGAAAATGACAGTGTTTTTGTGGTTGTTGTTCGCTTTTCTAAGATGATGATTCTGGTTGCTTGCAAGAAGAGCATCACAGCAGAAGCCACTGCCAAGCTCTTCTTTGAATGACTCTGGGTACATTTTGGAATCCCACAAACCATTGTCTCAGATTGGGACAGTCGATTTCTCAACACATTCTGGTCGAGCCTCTGGTCACTGCTTGACATCAAGCTCACCAAATCCACAACCTTCCAACCCCAGAAATATTTCCAAAACGAGGTCGCAAATCGAATGATCGTGCATATCCTACACATGTATAATTCCAATAACCCTCGCACATGGGATGAGAGTCTTTCCTATGTCCAGCATAGCTACAACCGAGCCCTGCATAGCTCAACCAGCCACAACCCCTTTTAGGTGGGGTTGGGATTCCAACCATTGGGTCCCATAGATGTTGCACTTCCCCTTGTGGTCACCTCGACTGACTCCTCTCCTACTTCAACTGAGGCTGACAAATCTACCCGGTTCATTGAGAGGATCCAACACATCCGCCAACAGGTTCAGTATATCCTACATAAGTCCAATGACAAGTACAAGTAGTGCCATGATAAACATCGTGTTCCATATAAGTTTCAAGTGGGAGAAAAAGTTTGGTTTCACTTGCAGAAAGAACACCTTATAGGACCCCATCGGAAGCTTCACCCACTCTGTTATGGGTCATACACCATCACTAAGGCTATGGGGGAAAATTCTTTTGTGCTCAACATTCCTCCTTTCCTTGGCCTGCACTCAGTGTTCAACATGGACCTCCTTCAGACTTATTTCCCACCATTATTGGACACCTCAAACGTAGAAGAATAGCTGGTACCAATAGATCTCAACCTCAACTACATACAATAGGAATATAGTGATCAAATTGTGGAAACACATATCAAGGGCACTCGACAACAAAGTATCCCGCTTTATCGAGTCGTCAAAGCAGGGCAGCTTCTACACCAAGGCAAGTGGCTCTCCCGAGGCCAAATTCAGTAGAAATTTCATCATCAGATGGGGAAACTGAACGCAATGTATACCATTGCTTCCTAAGAATGGAGGATTGATCCAGGTGGATATCTATGGCCACCCACCTTTGCCAGTTGGCTCACAACAAATTTCTAGCAATTTTGATAATTTACTATTTTTAGCAGTTTTTTGGGTTTTGAACATCCAGAGCCGTTTTGATGAAATTTGCAACAGTTGCACAAAATTTTGTGATCGAAACATAGCCCAAAAAACGTCGTTTATGGCCTCAAAATGGCTTTGGAAGTTCAGGACCCAAAAAATTGCTAAAATAGATGGCCAAACTGAGGTCGTAAATTGAATGATCGTGCATATCCTATGCATGTATAACTCAAATCACCCTCGCACATGGGATGAGAGTCTTCCCTATGTCTAGCATAGCTACAACCGAGCCCTGCATAGCTCAGTCGACCAAAACCCCTTTCATGTGGGGTTGGGATTCCAACCATTGGGTCCCATAGATGTTGAACTTCCCCTTACAATCACATCGACTGACTCCTCTCCTGCTTCAACTGAGGCTGACAAAGCCACCTGGTTCATTGAGAGGTTCCAACACATTTACCAACAGGTTCAAGATATCCTACAGAAGTCCAGTGTCAAGTACAAGCAGTGTTATTATCAACATCGGGTTCCACATAAGTTTCAGGTGGCTGACAAAGTTTGGTTGCACTTGTAGAAAGAACGCCTTACAGAACTGCATCGAAAGATTCTCCCACTCCATTATCGGTCGTATACCATCACCAAGACT
>SNQJ01S0075702.1:27902-53043 GCA_010110895.2 Picea sitchensis
GTCTCTGTGTGTATTTTATGTGTGACTGATGATCTTTACTCTTACTGTCCATATACTGTATGCTGCTTGATAACACATGAAGAAATATTAATAATTGTTAAGAAGGTGTAAAATTGTTTAAGCTTATAAACAACTGATTTAGCCCCCCCCTCTCAGTTGTATTAGTATTTCCAACACTTCGGCCTTATTTCCCACCATTATTGCACACCTCAGACATAGCATAATAGCTGAAACCAAAAGAGCTCAACCCTGACTGCATATAATAGGCATCCAGTGATCAAATTGTGGACACACAGATGAAGGGCACTCGACAACAAAGGATCCAGCTTTATCGAGTCATCAAAGCAAGGTAGCTCCTGCACCAAGGCAAGTGGCTCACCTACGGCCAAATTCAGTAGAAATTTTCTCATCTAATGGGGGAAATCAATGCAATGGAGAACAATGTTTCGTAAGTATGGAGGATTGATCCAAGTGGATATCAGTGGCCACCCACCTTTGCCAGCTGACTCACAACAACTTTCTAGCAATTTTGATAATTTACTATTTTTAGCAGTTGTTCGGGTCTTGAACTTTCAGAGTTCTTTTGATGAAATTTGCAATAGTTGCACAAAATTTCATGATGAAATTTTGCGACCTCAATATACCCCAAAAAACGTCGTTTAGGGCCACAAAACAGCTCCGGAAGTTCAGGACCCAAAAAGTTGCTAAAAATAGTAAATTATCAAAATTGCTAGAAAACTATTGTGAACCAGCTGGCAAAGGTGGGTGGCCACCGATATCCACCTGGATCAATCCTACATCCTTAGGAAGTAATGCTCTCCATTGCGTTGAGTTCCCCCATCAGATGAGGAAATGTTTCAAGTCAGTCATCCACACTGATCATAAGCCACTATAGTTCATGTACACACAAGGAAAATTACAGAATGACCACCATCAAAAGTGGTCCACATACTTGTAGCAATTCATCCTCAACATCAAGTATAAAATAGGAAGCACCAACTACATAAATGATTGCCTCAGTAGACCACCAGTCACGACACTCACAACAGTGCTAGACTCCTGTGGCCATGAGACATCTAGATGGCCCCAACTCTATGAGACAGACCCAGACTTCGCCACCACGTACCAAATATTGGGTGCAAAGAAAGTTATCGATAATTTCCATATTCGGGATGGGTTTTTGTGTCATCTAGGCCATATATGTGTTCCATCATGTGAGCGAGCAAAGATGATCTGGAAAGCCCACTATAGTCGGGTGGCATGACACTTCGACATCAAAAAGACAGTAGTGATGCTACAAAATCATTTCTATTGGATGAAACTTCGATAGGAGGTCAGCAAGTATATCAGGACTTTCATTGTGTGTGCTATTTCCAAACCAACCACTAAGAAACTGGGCCTATACACCCCTCTTACTACTGCTGACATGCCATGGGAATCCATCTCAATGGACTACATGTCATGCCTTGCATCCACCAAGTAGGGAAATTACTGTGTTTTTATGGTTGTTGATCGCTTTTCTAAGATGGTGATTCCGGTTTCTTGCAAGAAGAGCATCACAGTAGAAGCCACTGCCAAGCTCTTCTTTGAATGAGTCTGGGTACATTTTGGAATCCCACAAACCATTGTCTCATATCGGGACAGTCAATTTCTCAGCACATTCTGGTCGAGCCTCTGGTCACTGCTGGACACCAAGCTCACTAAATCAATGGCCTGCCACCCCCAGATAGATGGCCAAAACGAGGTTGTAAATCAAATGTTCGTGCATATCCTGCACATGTATAATTCCAAGAACCTTCACACATGGGATGAGAGTCTTCCCTATGTCCAACATAGCTACAACCGAGCCCTGCATACCTCAACCAACCATATCCCCTTTCAAGTGGGGTTTGGATTCCAACCATTGGGTCCCATATATGTTTCACTTCCCCTTGCGGTCACCTCAATCGAATCCTATCTTGCTTCAAATGAGGATGAAAACTCCACCTGGTTGATTGAGAGGATCCAACACATCTTCCAACAGGTTCAGGATATCCTACAAAAGTCCAATGACAAGTACAAGTAGCGACATGGTCAACATCGGGTTCCACATAAGTTTTAGGTGGGCGAAAAAGTTTGGTTACACTTGCAGAAAGAATGCCTTATAGGACCCCATTTGAAGCTTCTCCCACTCCATTATGGGTTGTACACCATCACCAAGGTTGTGGGGGATAATGCTTCTGCTTTCAACATTCCTCCTTTCATTGGCCTGCACCTAGTGTTCAACGTGGACTTCCTTCGGTCTTATTTCCCACCATTATTGGACACCTCAAATGTAGCAGAAAAACTGATACCAACAGAGCTCAACACCAATTGTATACAATAGGAATCTAGTGATCAAATTGTGGACACACTGATGAAGGGAACTCGACAACAAAGGATCAAGCTTTATCGAGTCATCAAAGCAAGGCAGCTCCTGCACCAAGGCAAGTGGCTCACCCGGGGCCAAATTTAGCAGAAATTTCCTCATCTGATGGGGGAACTTAATGCAATGGAGACCATTGCTTCCTAAGGATGAAGTATTGATCCAGGTGGATATCGGTGGACACCCACCTTTGCCATCTGTCTCTCAACAAGTTTCTAGCAATTTTGATAATGTACTATTTTTAGCAATTTTTTGGGTCCTGAACTTACAGAGCTGTTTTGAGGAAATTTGCATCAGTTGCAGAAAATTGCATGATGAAATTTTGCGACTGCAACATACCCCAAAAAACATTGTTTAGGGCCTCAAAACGAATACGGAAGTTCAGGACCCAAAAAACTACTAAAAATATTAAATTATCAAAATTACTAGAAAGTTATTGTGAGCCAGCTGGCAAAGGTGGGTGGCCACTGATATCCACCTAGATCAATCCTCCATGCTTAGGAAGAAATGGTCTCCATTTCAATGAGTTCCCACATCATATGAGGAAATTTTTGGGTCAGTCATCCACACTAATCATAAGCCACTGCAGTTCATGCAGACACAAGGAAAATTACAAAATGACCGCCATCAAAAGTGGTCCACATACTTGCAGCAATTCCACCTCAACATCAAGTATAAAATAGGAAGCACCAATTGCGTCACTGATTGGCTTAGCAGACCAACATTCGCGACACTCATCATAGTGCTAGAATCTTGTGGCCATGAGCCCTCTAGATGGCCCCAACTCTATGAGACAGACCCAGACTTTGCCACCACCTACCAAATATTGGGTGGAAAGGAAGTTGTCGAGAATTTCCATCTTCAGGATGGGTTGTTGTGTCGTCTGGGCCATATATTTGTTCCATCAAGTGAGTCATCAAATATGATCTGGGAAGCCCACTATAGTCGGGTGACAAGACACTTCGGCATCGAAAATATAGTGGCGATGATACGAAAACATTTCTACTTGCTGAAACTTCGACAGGAGGTTAGCAAGTGTATCAGGTCTTACATTTCGTGCGCTATTAGAAAACCATCCACTAACAAAGAGGGCTTGTACACCCCTCTTCCTACTCCTAAAAGACCATGGGAATCCATCTCAATGGACTACATGCTGACCTTTCATACACCAAGCGGGGAAATGACTATGTTTTTGTGGTTGTTGATCTCTTTTCTAAGATGGTGATTCTAGTTGCTTGCAAGAAGAGAATCAAAGCAGAAGCCACTACCAAGATTTTATTTGAATGAGTCTAGGTACATTTTGGAATCCCGCAAACTATTGTCTCAAATCGGGATAGTTGATTTCTCAACACATTCTGGTCGAGCCTCTAGTCACTGTTGGACACCAAGCTCACCAAATCCACGGCCTTCCACCCCCAAACACATGGCCAAACCGAGGTCATAAATTGAATGATCATGCATATCTTGCACATGTATAATTCCAAGCACCCTCAAACATGGGATGAGATTCTTCGCTATGTCCAACATAGCTACAACTGAGCCCTGCATAGCTCAACCAACCACAACCCCTTTTAGGTGGGGTTGGGATTCAACCCATTGGGTCCATTAGATGTTGCACTTCCCCTTGCAGTCACCTTGACTGACTCCTCTCCTGCTTCAATTGAGGCTGACAAAGCCATGCGGTTCATTGAGAGGATCCATCACATCTTCCAAAAGGTTCAGGATATCCTACATAAGTCCAATGAAAAGTACAAGCAGCGCCATGATCAACATTAGGTTCCACATAAGTTTCAGGTGGGCGACAAATTTTGGTTGCACTTGCAGAAAGAACACCTTATAGGACCCCATAGGAAGCTTCACCCACTCCATTATGGGTCATAAACCATCACCAAGGCTATGGGGGATAATTCTTTTGCACTCAACATTCCTCCTTTCCTTGGCCTGCACCCAGTGTTCAACATGGACCTCCTTCGACCTTATTTCCCACCATTATTGGACACCTCATATGTATCCAAACAACTAACACCAATAGAGCTCAACCCCAACTGCATACAACATGAATCCAATGATCAAATTGAGGACACATAGATCAAGGGCACTCGACAACAAAGGATCCAGTTTTATCGAGTCGTTAAAGGAGGGCACCTCCTGCACCAAGGCAAGTGGCTCACCCGAGGCCAAATTCAATAGAAATTTTCTCATCTGATCGGGGAACTCAACGCAATGGAGACCATTACTTCCTAAGGATGGAGAATTGATCTAGGTGGATATCGGTGGCCACCCACTTTTTCCAGCTGGCTCACAACAACTTTCTATCAATTTTGATAATTTACTATTTTTAGCCGTTTTTCGGGTACTGAACTTCCAGAGATATTTTGATGAAATTTGCAACAACTGCAAAAAATTTCATGATGAAATTTTGTGACTGCAACATACCCCAAAAAATGTCGTTTAGGGCCTCAAATTGGCTCCGGAAGTTCAGGATCCAAAAAACTACTAAAAATAGTAAATTATCAAAATTGCTAGAAAGTTGTTGTGAGCTAGCTGGAAAAGGTGGGTGGCCACCAATATCCACCTAGATCACCACCCTCGACCGCTTAATATATGCGCTAGTTACATCTTCGATATGCATATCAACCGTTGATCTGGGATTCTTTTGGGATCGACGGTTTGCTGAGTTTTACTCTTCATGTCTCTGTTATTTCTTCCATATGCTACTAGGTATAGCCGGGTCCTCCAAATTATCACAGATCTGTGGAGATTTAATCCTTCATTATAATTTTGAAACTCTGTCACCATTTGGAAATTATATGATGATAACATTGGCTCCAACTGGGGATTCTATCCTCCCCATGAGGTAGCAAAGAACTGTAGACTAAGTGCCTAACCATTGGGCTGTAATCTCATGTGTGTGATCTAAATCCATTTATTTTTACTCAAAAACTCTAAACCTACTCAGCACAACTCAGGGCCTTCACCTCAAGCTTCAAGCATGTTGTTTTTATTTCAATTTTCACACTTAAAGAAAAATAAAATGAAAAGAGACTATGTACAATGAATGGTGAGTGATGGTTTTTCAAACGATGTAGTGCTTGAGGAACTTGCCATTCACAGGCCCTCCTCCGGTGAGTTCTCCATTACTTTCCTCCAACAAATAGGCATTGCTCCCGCAGTAAGCTGTAATTTTGTATGGGCCAAGCCACAGGTGATAAAATTTTCCATGTTTACCTTTACTTTTATTCTTTGCATTCCAGTCTCCAAGTTTGAAGTCGTCCTCTTCGGTACATCTGTCGAAAGATTACTTTATTTTCTCTTGACGTAGTTGGGCATTATTGAAATCCATTTCTCTAGTCTGTTGCACACTGATGAGTTCATCCTCCCTTCTCTGACAGAAATTCATCTCTTCTTCTTGCTCCTGTAACATATTCATTACTGACAATATGAGTGTTGTAGGAAGGATGGCTTCTGTACCATAAACGATGTGGAAAGGAGATGTGGAAATAGATATTTTTGAGGATATCCTATCAGCCCACAACGCATAAATGAGCTTCTTATGCCATGCCTTTTTATTCTCATGCAACAATGTTTTGATGATTCTGATCGGGATTTTGTTTGAAGAGTCAGCTAATCCATTTCCTTGTGGGTAGTATGATGTAGAATGGGCAAGAGTAATATTGTAATCACTGCAAAATTTCTCCAAATTTTTAGACTTAAAGGTCGCTGCATGGTCTGTTATAATCTTGACCGGACATTCGAATCTAGATAGAATATTTTCTTCTAGGAATCGAATGATAACTTCATATATATCTTGTTTGGTAGGAACAACCTCAATCCATTTAGTAAAATAATCTATTGCAATCATGACCATTTGTGTTGAGCCAAAGATTGTGGGTGTATCTCTCCTATGAAATCCAGGCCCCATTTCCGGAAAGGAGATTCTACTGAAATGGGCTTCAACGAAAGAGACTACAATTTTCCTTTCCCATCAAAGATTTGACAATCATGGCACTTTGACACTTCCTTATAAACATCAGGGAAAATACTAGGCCAATAAAACCAGCTCTCAACATTTTGTGTACAATTGTTTTCCAATAATGATGACCTCCACAGTTTCCTTTATGGAACTCCTTGATGGTTCTTTCTTCTTCTTCCTCTATCAAACAAATCAGTAAAATCCCTCCTAGGTCCTTCCAGTATAGTAATTCATTAACAATGCATAATTTTGTCGCCCTAAGTTTCAAGAACCTAGCCTTTGTTTTACTATATTCAGAAGAAGCTTGCAGATTTTTTAACACAAGGATAATGTCTGCATACCATGTAAAGTCAAGACAATTTTGAGATATTTGTGGAGTCGCCCTTTCTTCCTCTATTGTGTCCTCTAATATATACGTAGTGAAATTTATCCCCAAGAGCTCACAGTTTGTTTGAGCCATTAGTCTAGCAAGTCCCTGCCCTTTGATCGACTTCATGGGATTGATTTCGAGATCATATTATAATAGTACTACAATCCATTTTCCATTCTTTCCTTCAGGATCGGGTTGTGTTAAGATGTCTTTTACTGAGTTGTTGGGGGCATAAGAAGTAGTATGTGAATGTAGAATATACACCCTGAATTATTTAAATGCTTTGACCAAAGAATATGCTTGCTTCTCCATGATGTCATAATTAAAAGGAGCATCTCTCAATGTATTACTGTAGTATGCTATGGGCTTCTCAAAATTCTGGTCATCCTTCTGGAGTAATACAGCTGCAATTGTGTGTTCTGAATCAAAAGAGAATAGTATGAAATCTTTCTCAAAATTCAGACTAGCCAACACAAGATCCTTAGTCAATGCTTGATGTCTTCAAAATATTTTCTAGCCTCAGGGATCCATTTGATTTCATTTCCCTTCTTTAACATGTTGGTGATATTCTTTATGATCTCTACTAAATTAGGAATAAATCTTCTCAGGAAATTTACTTTACCTAGAAATAATTGTACTTCTTTTTCTTTTCTGGGTACGCCAAGATTCAAAATTCCTTCAACCCTGTTGGGGTCTACCTTTATTCCTTCCTTAGAAATGATGTATCCTAAGAGCTTCGCTTCTTCCATGGAAAATTTTTATTTTTTCGGGTTCAACAATATGCCAAATTTTCTGCATTTCTCGAATGTCCTTCTGAGATGTTTGATGTGTTCCTCATCTGTAGCAGAATACATAGTAATGTCATCAAGGTATATAACAATAAATTTATCCTTTTCATCTACAAATTCTATGTCCATATCCCTCTGAAATGTTTCTCCAACATTCATAAGCCCAAATGGCATTTTGGCATACATGAATGTTCCCCAAGGTGTGGTGAACACTGTCTTTTCTTGATCGTCAGGATGTACCATGATTTGGTTGTAACCCGAGAAACCTTCTAACATCGACATCCTTTGAGATCCCACTACCTTTTGTATAATGTGGTCCATTTTGGGAAAAGGTTAGTTATCTTTAAGAGATACCTTGTTCAGATTTTTGAAGTCCACACACAGTTTGATCTCTCCACTCTTTTTTCTAACAGGCAACAAATTTTCTACCCATTTGGAGAATCTCAGGGACACTATGATTTTTTCTTCAAACAATTTCTTTTCTTCTTTCTCTATCGATGGTAAAAACATAGGGTTTATTCTTATTAACTTCTATTTAAATGGATTGTGATATTACTTTATTGGGACAACATGTTGGATTATACTAGTATCATAAACTTTCAACTCATCGTAGCTCCAAGCAAAGACATCAGAGAATTCTTTCATTAATTTTACATACCTTTCTTTGACTTCAAGGTTGAGCTTCTTGGATAGTTTAATGATCTTCAAGTATTCTAGAGTCGCAATATTACAGTCTTCCACATCCCCTTCATCTAATGTGATCTTTGGACTTCTTGCCACATCGTTGTTATCAAAAAACAATTATAATGGTACTAGGCCTTTGGGGATAATGTTTCTCTTTAGTTGCACAATATCTCTGCCAACAATTTGATTGTCAAAGTATCCTTCTTTAGTGAAAGAAGTTGCATCTACTTCGTCGCCACAATATTCATCATCAATGCTTAAATTCTCGAACTCATTTTCCATCCTGAGGAATATTTCTATCTGTTTATCATCCTCGAAGACTTGCCAGTGTTTCATATTGTCCGATACTATTGGTCTTTACTTGAATTCAACCTTGTAGATTTTTTAGGGAAAAATGGGGACTTTGAAAACTGTTGCTGAAGTGGCCAATGCATCGACAAGCTCATTTTGTTCCCGTGGAATTGCTAAAAGGTTGCATTATAAAAATTTCTCAAGGAGTTCTAACACCAAATTTATGTAAGCCCTCAGTCTAGGATGTCTGGCCTAATAGATGCCTTTTATTTGATTTATGATGAGTTCAAAATCTCTAAGTACAACAATCCTTTTGGCACCCAACTCTTCCAAAACTTTCAATCCCAATATTAATGCTTCATACTCAACCATATTAATTGTGCATTCAAAAAAGAGTTTGTAAGAGAACAATTTCACATCTCCTTTGGGATGATTTATCCACACACCAGCTCCAGCTCCTTCTCTGCATGCAACTCCTTCGAAGTTTATTTTCCATATCTGGTCTTCTGGGTCACCTTGTTGTTCTAAAATTTCCTCCAACTGTTTCCCGTGTACACCTTTATCCACCAGGACTATTTTCGTCTCTTTTTCTCCAGAGCATATATCATTGAAGAAAATGGAAGAACCCAACTCAGTTCTTACTGAGTAGATAGGATGGTTGGTAGGTTGCGATTTGTTGCTAACCATAAATTTTAGTAGAACTTCCCTGTACAATATTTTGTCTTGACCAAAGACAGGAATAGTGGCATATGCCATGTCCATCTAGAGGGTTCCTTTAAGTTTTTCATCCCATGACCTAGACAACAACATTCTTAATTTTGGAGGGATATTAGTGACCACCACATCCATCACCATATTATTCACTGGGATTTGTGCCAGAGAAATGACCATGTCTTTTATCATGCCAAGAAATTTCACCTTCCTTGAATCAAAAGAAAACATATCCTTATAGGGTCTTGTGACCTCAAGGCCTAGTTGGTCCATGACCACTTTAGGCATCAGGTTGTGATATGCTCTGAATTCCAGCATAGAATTGTGTAAAGTCATGTCGTGGATTTTTAAGCTAACATAGAAAGGAGGAACTTCTTCACTTTCACCATTTTCTTCTACTCTCGGCCCAAATAAGATGGATAGGTGATCATATTGTATGTTCAAAGTATTATAGGTCTGTCCCATATTAAGCATCTTGATTATATGACTTATGTACTTGCTATTTTTTTATCAATTCATTAAATGGTATTTAAATTTTAATGTTAGCCATCTTTCCCATGAAGTCGTTTTTGGGATGACTAGAAGAGGGCACATTACTCTGAGCATCTTTGGTGGAGTTTTCCTTTGGGAGATTAACTTTCGGAGGATTTGGAGGCATCTTTTTCTTTTAGAGATTGTATTTCCTTTGGAATTGTATGATGGCATTTTGCAATCTGGTATCATAATATTCTCTTTCTACTGATATTCTCTCCTCTTCATCTTGCAAAAATATTTCACTCACATCCATGAAATGGTCATGTTCTTATTTGGTCAAAGACACCTCAGTTTATTTTTCATCACAACAGTTCACATTATCTTTAAAATATCCATCAAAATATTCATTCACATAATTATTCTGAAAAGGAGGCCTTATTTGTTTTTCTCCCTGATTTCCTTGATTTCCCTGATTTGTTTGGTCTTCTTGAGCTGCATGATTACCCTGGTTTCTCTACTCTCTTTGCCTAATTTGTGGACCGGTGGGTCTCCTCGGATTTCTAGGTGGGATGTCGGCATGTTCTCTAGGTTTGGGTATGTTTGCCAATGCCATTATTTCCATCATCCTTTCCATGTTTCTCATCATCACTTCAAATCTTTCTTATGATGTTTGTGATGTGGAAGATTGTGTTTTATCCTAAGTTTTATCATGTTTCTGTTAGAATTAGCTTTCATTTTTCCTAAAGCGATTAGGTTTACTTTGACTTCAATGGAATCTTCCATCATATCATCTAACATGGAAGATCTCCATTCTCTCAATAATAAATCAAAGTCACTTTAGAAAGAATAAACCTATATGAGTTGAGTAGCTTTGGGTGGGGGTTTTACTTCATCAGGAATCACATTATATTGTTAAGAACCCGAGCATATCTAAAAATATAATCACGACAAATTTTGAATACACAATAGATCCAGAGAGAAATATAGAAGAAATCACACTTTATTATTTCAAAATCCTTGAGGTAGGGAAACACCATGCAATGGATCCTATTATGGAAGGGATCCTCTCTTGTTCACTTGCCTCTTCGAGGGGACATCCTCCTATTGAGATACAAATCAAAATACATTAATTCTCTTCATATCCCATTACATTGCTTTAACCCCTTTATATAGTTCTACCATCACCTAAGAACATTCTAGAGGAGGAATCTTCTATAAGTAGAACCTTCTAAGAAGTCATCTTACATTTATTATATCTAACTACCCATTTATTATATCTAGCTACCATAGTGGGCCTTATTTAATAATATAGTGGACCTAGTCCACCATACATTGAATGACCTCCACTATTATCATTATGGGCCACCTGGGCCCCTCCACTACCTCTCTAGCTACCTAACATTCCATCCCCCTTATGAAAGCGTTGTCCTCAATGCTTGATGTACAACCATATACCAGGGTCCCATGGATAAGTTTGGACCATAGTGTTGAAGTAGACTAGAGAACTAGGGTCCCATGGATAAGTGTGAACCATAGATATGAAGTAGACTAGAGAACTAGGGTCCCATTGAGAAATCAAAGCCACCATGATGAAGTAGTCCAACCGCCATTGTAAACCAGGGTCCCATGTCCAAGTTCTCATGTGAACTCCACATGAAATATATCGGCACCCAATAACCAACTGAAAATGATGCTCCTAATACTGACACCTACCATGTGGATCCAAATAATAATATCTAGCCACATAGTGGGAAAGGGTCAATGCTAAATCTGGAAGGAAAAATACCATTGTAGAATATGCAAGCTAGACATTGGTAATAATAACTATCTCTTGATGTGGGATATTGATGTTCTCTACAGAAGGTGGATTAGAGTCATCAAATAAAATATGAAATTGGTTGTCATCCCAGAAATGACAACTATTCATATACCAATCATCACAATCAGCATCAAAATCATACCAAGCATATATTTCTTGATTATATTCATCCCTGTCTTCCATAAGAAATCTCTTATGCATGCTATCCAATGAATCTTGAATACTACGAAAACTATCATTGAAGCCATCTGCAAGGACATGCAATCTAACATCCAATGTGTCATACAATTGGGATTTGAATGCTTCATTAATTTGTAGAATTTATTTTATGGTTTGAAATTAAATATCCATATGAACAACCTATGAAATCTTCGGTCCGTAACCATCTGAAAAAACCCAAAAATAGACCAATAAGTTACGACAAAAAATCGTGGTTTTTTCTAGAAAAACCCTAATAAACTGTTGAATTTAAAATGCTCATAACTTCACTTCTTGGACTCTGTTTCAGATGATTCTTTTTTGAAATTGGGTGAAATTGCAAGAGGAACTTAGATGTATAATTTGTTTGGGCAAATTTGGCCTCCAGATGCTACATAAATAAAAACAATTGTGTTGTCGTCTGCCAAAAAACCCTGAAAAATTGCAGATTTTAAAACTTCAATATCTTGACTTCCCAGACTCCGTTTCAGACGATTTATTTTTTCAAATTGGGTGTTTTTTTTAGAGGAACTCCGATATAAAACCTTTTTCTGAAAATTTTGCATAAAAATATACCGAAAATGTCTGGAATGTCATGGCCCTTTTTGTTTCTTCTCCGAAAAAAAAATATGCAAAAATAAAAAATATTTGCCCACAATGTCTGCCAAGGAAAGTGCTCTGATACCACTTGTTAATAACCTGAGAAGATATAAAAATATAATCATTACAAATGTTGAATACATAATAGATCCAGAGAGAAATATAGAATAAATCACAGTTTATTATATCAAAACCCTTGAGGTAGGGCAACACCATACAATGGATCCTATTATGGAAGGGATCCTCTCCTGTTCACTTGCCTCTTCAAGGGGGAGATGGTGGGATTATATGATTATTAGGCCAGGGAGCCTAAGTGTTGAAGGCCAAGAGCCTGTTTTTGTACATGTATCTATGCACATTATTAATAAAAATATAAACACCACCGCGTGCAGACCGACCACGATGAATGAGTGATGGGGGACTAAGCTTGCATAGAGTCGGAAAGGGGTTAGAGGCTGAAAGGTGGGAAGAGGGGCTAAGTCTTGAGCCTAGGGGATAATCCTAAGGGCTTAAGCCTTGGGAATAATATTTTAATATTATTCCAAAAAGAATGGGAACATAATGATTTATCCTAAGTTCTTTTGGAAGGATAGGTAACTTCCAAATGGATGGAATGCACATAGTTGCATGGGTGACAAGTGTCAACCTAGGTGCATGAAAATAAAGCGTCTAAGATCAGCCATGTTGGGGGTTCATCCACAATTTGACCCTCAACTTCCTAGGCAGTAACCCATACGACCTCTGGAAGATCCTGGTGCATCTTCTGAATCGTACGTTCCGTCTAACCCCTGCAAGAGACCTCATGCCATTCGGAAATTGGGGGGGGGCGAAGTCTGTGTGTTGATTTTGGGGATAGCCTGTGTTGATTTCTATAAAATCTAATGCATCCTCTATCTAAGTAGATCGAGCCTATGTGTGGAGTCATTGTCCCAAATCCATAACCGTGAGACCATCCTGTCATTGTTGAGCCTATTTGGAAAGCCCGTGTTTGTTTTCCCCATTGGTTATTGTGGTCATGTAGTGTTGGATTGTGTGTGGCTTGTTGGTTAGTTTGTACAACACTCTCTCTAGGTGAGAGAGGTGATTGAAGTTGGAAGAATAGGTTTCTTTTCCTATGAGCGACTCTCTCTAGGTGAGAGAGTGCGCAGAGGAAGGAGAGAACTCCTAGAAGGAACCATGTACCTGCCATAGAGCTCGGAGACTTCTGGTGTGGTCTGTTGTTGAAACCCAAGGCAAGGGAGGTTAGGAGTCGAAGGACTGTCTAGGTGACAGAGAAGGTGTATACTCCTGGGGTGGAACAAGCATGTGGGGAAGGAGAGTCTGTGGCAGTGAGTATGAGTGGTTCTTGAGAGAAAATTCCTTCCTTGYGACTGTGTGTTTTCCTTGTAACCTCAGCCTAGTATAGGATTCCTTGCCTTGGATGTGGAGCTTAGTTCTAGCTCAGGGGTGACCCACTGCTGAGCTTGATGAGTAGTGGGGTCTAAGGCTGGGAGGTTCATGGAAGGCATGCACCTGGTTGGTGGAATTACCACCGTTTCAAAGATAAGTATCAACTTATTCTTTAATTATGTTTTGCATACGTGTGTTGCCTATATTTATCATGTATTCCGTTGTAATCATGAATTAYTGTTAATTCCATTAAATATGCATGTTAGCAGTAATCTAGTGCTTACTMTGAGTTAAATGTGTTTCATTTGTTTAAAATTCATGKTATATATAATTAAGTATGAGTTTTTTGTTCCGCATAGTAATGTTGGCCAGACCATGGGGTTTATGGTCGGGAAYGTTACACTACTTCTAGAAGATTCCTCCTCTAGAGTGTTCTTAGGTGATGGTAGAACTATATAAATGGGTTCAATCAATGTAATGGGATGTGAAGAGAATTAATSTATTATGAGTTGTAGCTCAATAGGATGATTATATTAACATGGCTCACCAGCCTATAAAAAACATAATTAAAATTATTTTCATAAACATGATTTACAATGGGGCTCATCCTTGGGGACATTACAATCCCCCTTCCCTTATTTTTGCACTGTCCTCAGTGCAACTTTACACTGTCTCTGCAAGTTTTTCAAAAATTTAAAAAATATTTGGGTACTCTACCCGCATAACATCGTCATGCTCCCATGTCATGTCCTCAGGACCGTACCAGGTCCACTGGACATTTACAAGCCCTATAGATTGATTTCGGAGCTGTTTGTTTTTCTTGTCCAATATGCACATAGGTTGCACTTGCAGGACACCTTTTGGTTCCACCTGAAACACATTCTAGTCAATAACATGATTAGCATCAGGTATATATTTCTTAAGCAATGAAACATGAAACACATTATGTACAGTCATAGATGCAGGTAATGGAAGCTTATATGAAACTGGCCCAATTCTTTCTAGGATTTCAAATGGCCCACAAAATCTTGCTACCAACCTGGCACAACTTCCCAGCTTCAGGGAACTCCTGTTAGTTTTCACTTTCATGAAAACATGATCACCCACTTTGAATTCTCAATGGGTTTTGTTATTATCAGCATAACTTTTCTGCCTGTCCTAGGTAGTTTTTAAATTCTATTTAATTTTAATCATTTGTTCCTCCATCTCCTTGAGAAACTCTAGCCCAATTACTACTCTGTCAGCTGGATTATCCCATCTCACTGGAGTGTTTCACTTTCTTCCATAAAGTGCTTCAAATGGGCTCATCTTCAACGATGCATGATACCCATTATTGTAGGCGAATTCTACCAAATGCAGGTAGTCTTCCCATCTTGATGGTTTGTCCATCACATACATTCTTATCATGTCTTCTATTACTCTATTCACCCTCTCTGTCTATTCATCAGACTCGAGATGATATGTTGTACTAAAATTCAGATTCATTCTAAATCCTTGGAACAATCCTTTCCAGAAATTTGAGGTGAATTTTGGGTCCCTATCAGACACAATTGTTTTAGGAATTCTGTGAAAGCATGCCACTTCTTTTAAGAAGATGTCAGTGACATATGTTGCCTTGTGAGTGGTTTTCAGTGGAATAAAATGGGCATCTTTTGTAATCTTTTCCACCACAATCATGATCGAATCATGCTTCTTTCTTTTTCTAGGCAATCCTGTAATAAAATCCATGGTCACCACTTGCCACTTCCACTCAGGAATGGGCAAAGGATGCAACAACCCTGCTAGGTGCCTATGCTCATCCTTAACTTTCTGGCACTCCATACATCTGGTGATGTATTCAATGATCTCTCTCTTCATACCCAGCCAAAAGTAATGGCTTTTGACTGCTGCCACAGTCTTTTGATATCCAGGGTGTCCAGCATACATCACGTTATGCATTTCTTTTAGAATCGCAAGTTTCAATTCCTGAACATTTATTTTCATGCTCTTTCAACTTCCATGGTCACCACTTCCCACTTACACTTAGGAATGGGCAAAGGATGCAACAACCTTGTTGGGTGTCTATGCTCAGCCTTAACTTTCTGGCACTCCATACATCTGGCGATGTATTCAACGATCTCTCTCTTCATACTCGGCCAAAAGTAATGGATTTTAACTACTGCCACAGTCTTCTGATATCCAGGGTTTCCAACATACATCACGTTATGCATTTCTTTTAGAATCGCAAGTTTCAATTCCTGGACATTGGGTATATACATTCTATCTTTATACAAGAGTAATCCATCAGCTTCCAAGGTGTAACTTTCCTTTTTTTGTGGTCTCTCACGCTACTGTAGCTTTTCTACTAAGTCTCTGTACTGCAAATCAACATTTGCATCTTCCAAAATTATACCCTTGATATCAGTCATGTACATGCTAATGGCTATAGCATGTAATTCATGCACTTTTTTGTTGAGTGCATCATCCACCTTGTTTTCCATTCCATTGATATGCTTGATATCAAAGTCATATTCGCACAGAAAATCCAGCCACCTACTTTGTCTAGCGTTTAAAGTCAGTTGATCAAACAAATATTTTAGACCATTATGGTTTTCTCTCAATTCAAATATCCTTCCCCTGAGGTAATGTCTCCATTTCCTCAGAGCATGAACGATTACTACCAACTCCAAATCATGAGTGGCATAATTATTTTCGTTCTCTTTCAGCTTCCTAGACTTGTAATAGATTACAAATCCATTTTGGCTGAGAACTCCTCCCAACCCTTCCTTACATGCATCTGTGCACACCATGAAATCCATATTTGGATCTGCAATCCTCAATATTGGAGCGTTGGTTAACAACTAATTTAATCATTGGAAACTCTTCTCACACTCTTCAGTCCACTGAAACGTTTTCTCCTTCCTTTGCAAGGAAGTGATAGGGTGAGCTATCTTTGAGAACCCTATGTAATAGCCCGCTAGACCCATAAAGGATCTAACTTCTGCAACATTCCTTGGCATTGACCATTCTTTGATGGCCTAAACATTCTCAGGATCCATGATGATCCCTTATTTTGAAATAATGTGCCCCAAGTAATGGATCTGCCTTTGGTAAAATGAGCATTTGCTCAATTTTTCATACAGTTGGTGTCCTCTCAACACTTGCAACACCAATCTCAGGTGTTGTTCATGCTCTTCCTCTAACTTGGAATACACCAATATGTCATCCATGAATACTATGAAAAACTTGTCTAAATAGTCCCTGAATACACCATTCATCAAGAACATAAAAACAACAGGTGCATTCGACAGTCCAAACGACACCACTATGAACTCATAATGATCGTACCTTGTTCTAAAGGCGATCTTTTTGATGTCCTCATCCTTTATTCTTACCTGGTGATATCCTAATCCGAGACCTATCTTTGAAAATATTTTTTCACCCTTCAACTGATCGAAAAGATCATTGATCCTCGACAAAGAATACTTGTTCTTGACAGTTACCTTGTTCAACAGTCGGAAATCAATACACATCCTCAAAGTCCCATCCTTTTTCTTCACAAGCAGGACTGGGGCACCCCAAGGTGACATTCTAGGGTGAATGTACCCCTTCTTTAGAAGCTATTCAAGCTCCAATTGCAACTCTTTCATCTCTGGCGTACTCATTCTATAAGGATATTTCGAAACTGGAGCTGCTCCAGGCATCAAATTTATAGAAAAAATTATGTCTCTCTTCGAAGGTAGTCTAGGTACCTCCTGAAATATGTCCTTGAAATCTATGAGTACCTCATGGTATCCAATATTTGAGACTTCATCTCTGGATGCTTACTCCACATGGGCTACAAATAATTGACATCCTTTCCTGTAACACTTCTTCAGTTGCATGGGTGAGATTTCTCTAACAACCATAGCTCTAGGAATTCGTTGGACTGTTTTCTGATTTCCCTCCTCATCCAGGCATGTAAACCTCTTGTTATGACAGTCCATAAGGGCATGGTGTTGGTCCAACCAGTCCATCCCAATTAAGAATTCATAAGAACCTAAATGCAAAATATTTAATTCAGCCTTCATGCTCAATCTATTCATGTCTACAGAACAAGACTTGATCAACTCAGTGACCTTCCTCTTGGTTCCTATAACCAACTACACTAACCAAGACTTTTCATGTTTTATTCTTGATAAATGAAAATTTTCCACCACCCTAGGGTATACATAACTATGGCTAGCCCCGGAATCAATTAAAATAATAATTGGTCGATTGTTAATCATACCTTCCACTTAAATCATGTGTGATTGAAATTCTTCTTGCTTGTCATCCAAGGCTACGTAGATCCTTGGCATCTGGTTACCCATGTCTTCCACGATTTCAGCTTGCTGAACATTGTGGATAGTTCTCTCTTTATCTTTTCTATGGGGGTAGTCTCGGTACCTATGGTTTCCTTTACAGCCCCAACACTCCATATGTGGCAGTCTGGGCATTTTTTCATCCACTTCAGCCTTCCTGGGCTCCCTAAAGGATGGTTGTCCCCGAGGGTCGTTTCTGAAAAATGGAGGCTCATTTCCCTTAAGCCTTTACTCTTTCCTGAACTTCTTCTGATCATCCCAATCCTTCTGAAAAGTAGGCCTTTCTCTTTGCTATTCATATAAGCATTTTTCCCTTCTTATTGTTTCTTCCATAGTCTTGGGATCATCATACTAGATTTTGTCACTAATGGAAGGTGGCAGTCCACTCAAATATCTCTAAATCTTGACAACCTCATCTTTGATGAATGGAACATACTTCAGTAGTTCCAAAAACCTTCGTTCGTATTCATCAATGGTCATGTTGCCCAGCTTGAGTTCAAAGAACTCCTTCATCTTTCTGTCATAATATCTTTTGGTCAGGTATTTCTTCTCGAAATACCTCTTGAAATCCTTCCAAGTGATATCTTTCTTCGTAATGTGTTGCACCTGCACAAACTGATACCACCACATGGATGCTTTTCCTTTCAATTGATGCATTGCAATTCTTCCTTCTGCATGAGGACAATAATTCTGTAGTTGGAAATATTTCCTCATGCCAGGAAACCATGTTTTGGCATCTTCCTCCTTCTTATGTTCTCCATCAAATGTAGGAGGCTTAATATTATTCATCTCCCCTTTCAATTCATCCATCCCAGATCTCCTCTGCTTTTTGGTAGGAGATGGGCTTCAACTACTGTGTTCTTCCTTACCAGAATGCTTTGGGGAGAAACGATGATGTCTGCTACCACTCCTCAATCTTATTCTCATCTCAGGGGTCCTGACACTTCTTGATATTCTTTTGCTCTCAAGGGTTCTGCAACTCTCTATCTTACTTGAGCCACTCCCCTTCTCCAATTTTCTTTCTATTCGTTCCAGGATCTTAAACATCTTTAAGTTGAATTCACCTTGTTGATCCTTGACCCTCATGAGCTTTAGGCTATCATCTCGGCGAGCTTCGACATATTTATGTAATGATTCTATGAATTTCATCATATTTCCTTCCTTATCCATCTCTTTTTTGTGCCCATTAGAGTTTGATCCTTCGATTCCCAAGTTGACATCCCTTCCTACCCTTTCATCCGTGTTGTTCTACTTATATGTTTAGTATAATTCAATCATTAATTATCAAGACACCAGTAAGAAAGGTAATTTTTAATGTCATGAGTATAGAATCAAACTAGATTATGTATGCTGGAAACAAATAAAAATAGCAAACTGAAATGCACTTTGGTTGTCTTTCACAGAGAGGCTATCTACTCCATTATGGCACATGTAAGTATGAGATGGAATTAGTTTGATAGATCAACTCTAATATCTGAACCAGAAGACTAATTATGAAATCCAGACTTCTGAAAAGAAATCACGCATCAATCAACATAGCATAGGTAGTTCAACAGTCAATATGTTGGTTCTATTGTGGTTCACAATGAACTTCACTAGGTCTTCTCCAAGTAGTTTTGACTATTGCTGCCAACAGCTATGATCACTCAAGGAAACCAAACTCATCAGAATAGAAACAAAGAACATGTAAAAACCGAGTAATTAAAGATCTAAGCAATTATAAAATTGAAATCTTAATCTAAATTGTACTACTATCATCGAACAGAGTTAAAGCTTTAGCTAAGTCAATGTTTAGACTACTGAAAACAAATACTAATGCTAATATACAAAGAGGTTGAACTTTGTTGGGTGGTGGGCCCTTGTTTCTGAAGTCTACGGGAAGCTTGCTTTTAACACACACATTACTCTTACTAACACTTCAAAACATAAAATCCAAAACTCTCTTTTACAACTCAACTCATTCCTAGTCATAGATAAACAAAATATGGAGATAAAATAACATTGCATTAATCTTCACTCAAGATGTGTTCTGTACTATCATACACTGCTTACATATTAATGATATCCTAACTCTCCTCTCCTTCTACCATCCTTGCCACGACTATTTAATAGTTTTCATCATGAAACACAAGGAGGCAAAGTGATTTGCAAATCAATCAGTTGTTTAAGTTTTATCATTCGGTTACATCTTTAGCTTCATCCTCATGACACGAAGTGCATGAGGATGAGGAAATTAACAAACTGTCCTTATCATAGAAAATAGATGTCCACCATTTGACTTAGGCAAGATCTGGCACTTAAATTACTGCATTGGGCTCTTCCATATGAGTACCAGATCGTAACATGCAGATGGTATCGTATCACAACAGGGCACAATAGGTGGTATCGGATCATGATAGAGCGTGGTTGTTGGTACCAGATCATAATAGAGTGTGTTCATTGGTACCAGATCACCACAGGTAAGATTTAGTACTGGATGCATTTGGTACCGGATCAAACAACAGGAATCTTGGTGCACAGGTACCAGATCACGAAAAAGCTGGTACAAGAACGCTACACATCTAGGGGTCAAAGATTCACATATGACAAATCAAGCATCAATACATGAAATATTTAATTCCTTAACTCAATAAACCACAAAATACATGAATTAACCATACTTTACCTTATGACCTTATTGTTGGCAATTGTTAGCATTCTTATCATTCACTCAAGCTTTAGGTAGGTCCAAAAAGGTATAAGTGAAGAGTAAAATAGGGTAATGAGAATGTCAATTTCAGGTCTCAACATTCCCCCATGCCACAATCATTGCATGTCCTCATGCAACTAAAAACAAAACCCAAAATTTTCAAAACTTGATATTGTGTTCTTTTCTTGGGTTGATCAATGATATTGATGACCGAAGCCTCTTCTTTTAGCTCCCTTTTGATGACCCTAACGTATTGTATGAGTCCTAATACCTTCTTGAGCTTGTTAGAGGTCTCTTCATGGTCGTCTTGAATTTGTTGGTTGGTTGCTTTCAACTGCTCATTTTCCTTTTTGATATATCTATCCAAGAGTTGATATTCCTTTACTTCCTGTTGGAGTTCCTGATTTTGTTTTTGTAATTCCCCAATCCTTTTCTTCATTTGTTCATTTGTCAAGTTCTTTGTTGATTCTACCATTGTTGGTTGGGTGCACTCCCTTTCCTCAACTTCCTCCCTCATCCCACATAGAGTAATAGTGGCTTTCTCTTCGGTTAGACTGGGGATGCCATCTTGAATTGGTAAATCCTCAGAAGGGGAGGTAAGGTCGATTGGATCTTCCTGTGTATGAGGACTAGCTATTGTTTTTCCCTTCTTTTCCATGCTCCTTGTGGTTCTTTTACAAGGAGGTACCAGATCAGGGATGCTTACAGGCTTCCTTTTCTTCCTCTCTAATTGTGAAATGGTGATAGGAGGTTGTGCCACAGACTGTTTACTCTTAGTTTCTAAGCTATGTTTCCTTTTCTTCATCATTTTCAAATGGTCCGCTTTCTCAACTGCCACCATTGAAGTCTCCTCTATTAATTTATTTTTACCTTTTGATTCAGAGCTTTTAGAAGTCTTGTTAATTGTGGAAGAGGACCCTACCTTTTCATGTTGGCTCACTACCCTAGCTGATGGTGGAGTTTTTTTATCCTTCTTGCTCTTTTTCTCTTGGGGTTCTTTACATTTCTTTGGGCCATGTTGGGTTTCCTCCACAGATTTGTTTCCTGTGGGAAGGTGTTGTGTGATAAGGGTTTTCCAACTAATCCTTTGTTTCCTCAGCTCATGCAAAACTAGCATTTTAATGAAATCTTGATGGTAGATTCTAGTCTTTTCTATTTTGGAGATGGATTTAACACCCCTTACAATTTTATTCAAACTCATCCATAGAAAATGGGGAAAATCGATTTCAGGGACTCCTTCAAAATGCAATAGGAGCCTTAGGTGATAAATGAAAGTCACGACATACCTGTCTTCATAGGTGAAAAATCGTTGAAGACTAGTAATCATTTGATGGTATTCTTCTTTGATGTAGTTTCTAGGGGTCCCTTTCTTCCAATCGAGATGTTGATGATCTACCTTCAAGAATTGTTGGCACATATCTTTGTTAATTCTCACACCTTTGAAGTATTTAGCTCCTCTTCTAGGTAGTCCCATAACCTTCCTTACAGTTGCTTCATTAATTATCAGTTGTAGATTGCCTATACGTGTCGTCTCTCCATCATAGCCTTGTATAAAATCCTGAGATATCTTCTCGTTCTAGCATGTAAATTTTTCTAGAAATGGTATCCACCCCAATCTGGCATATTTTCTTGACATAATTGGTATTCCTTGGTTTCCCTATAAACTTGGAAAATCGGTTCATGTTGAGTAACGACCATCATTATAAGTTAAGAAAAGGATTGGTTGTAGCACCCAGGTTTAGTGAATTAGTGGAGTGTTTGGTACCGGAAAGGAGCAGGCTCAGAACTAGAGAAAAGCTCACGACAGGGGGAAGTAAGGTGATAGTGTTGTGAATGGTAAGTTTAAGTGATAGTGTTGTAAGGAAAAATTATGACCAAATGAGGCTTATCTGGATGGCTTCACCACCAGATAAGCCATTTCATATCTACCTGTTACTCTAATGATGAGGATAAGAGGTCGGGTATCAGGGCATCATTTTAAAATAAGTGATTGGACGTTCGGGTGGTGAAATTAATGTTGGATCGTGGTTCATGGTATAAGAGAGGTTCGTGAATTTGCTTGAGGATGAAATATATTCGTGTCTTATCATTGCTATGCATGTTTCATATTTTGATATGATTTTTTCCTTTAACCATGTTCAAGAGCTATGAGAGGATTAATTAGGTTTAGGCATATGGTTATAAGGGATAGGCATATGGGCTTGATACTCAGATCGTAGGATTTAGTATAGATTTTCATATTTATTGTAGTTTTATGAGCATAGGAAAATAAATACCATGTTACCTTTGCTTTCACCTTTGTATGATCGATGCCCATAGTATGTATGACTGCTTGTAAATTGCAAAAATTCATCCTTTTAGACTGAAGCTTCTTGAAAACTTGGTACGGGAATGTCCTATACTTCTGATGTGCGTATCTTGTTTTGTGTAGAGTGATCATTTGAGTCTGGAAAAGTGTTCTGAAGGGGCTCTTTGACCTTCCCCCATGCCGAAGATGTTGTATCTATGTAGGAAAGAAGCTTCAACATTTGATATCATAATGGAGAAACATGACAAGAGTAAAAAAAATCAATCAAATTTTAGAAGTACAACTTATCACTTATCATATGATATCATGCCAAAAATGAAATTTCCCCTGTTCTAATGGATTTTTGACAGAGGTAGCATTCAACAGTGAAACAGGGGGAATACATATATGTTTGCATGTCATGCCAAAAATGAAATTGCCTTACTTTTAATGGATTATTGACAGAGGTAACATTCGGTAGTGAAACAGGGGAATACATATATGTTTTCAAAAAGAACAGATCCCACCTAACATGCTTCAAAGACTTACTATCATTGGTTGGTATAGATAAATTTCACAATATGAGTAGATTAGGCTCCCTAGTTAGGGCTCCACTCTTAAGAAGTTTCCTTCTTAGATAGTGTAGGCTTTAGATGTCAGACCGGTAGGTTGACTTAGGGTGATTCTCAAATGGACATTTTCTTGGAGAAGTATATTGCTAATTCATATGGGATTTTGTATCTCATGAGAGCCAATAATGACCTTTAATATTTTTGTTTTAGATGGAAAAAAGTGGATTTTTCAATCAGAAAAATATAGATGATACATGTTTCAACCAGAACCCATTACCTGCAAGCCTATTCAATACTCCAGTGGGCTAGTTGTCATAATTTGTGAGAGGTTCCTTCCCCAGGCATAATACCCCATTGCCAATAGGCCTGTTCAATACCCTTATGGGTTTACCTAGTCATACCACAGACCGGTACCCACTGCCAGCAGACCTGTTCAGTATCCCGGTGGGTTAGTCTCTTAAACCCTTTTTCCATCAGAGGCTTATTGTCCATAGTCACCTATTTTGGTTTGTATTTAAAGAGTGTTTTTCACAGTGATAGGGGAGGCTTGTCTGAAAACCTTTTGGCAAGGTGGGATGGTATTGGGTTGGAAGGCATATACTCTTCTTTTGTATGTCTTTTACAGATTTGTCAGAAGGAAAAAAAAAAAATCACATTATTTCTTTAAAGTGATCCAAATGTATGATTTTGTCTGAAGTTGTTGTTACCCACAATTTCGGTCATCATGATGGTGTATTGATGATGGTCTACTCAGGATATTCATAAGAACTTTCTCCTGATAAAAGTGACATTCATCTCTTCCCAAAAAACTTACTTTTGAAGAGAGTTCACAGGTTGCTAGTATCCTAGGGTGCGAGAATGACCCATTCTCGCAGGCTACCTTAAGCTAGGGTGAAAACTTTTTGCACTGTGCTACATAGATAGGGTGCGAACTTGTTCTAAAGCTTGGAAAAAGATGAAGTCTCAATGGTTCTAGAAGGGAATCTTTTAGAAGAATGGGTTGGCATTCGAATGGTTATCCTTTTACTGGTTTCCCTGATATTGTGGGATCATTCTTATCCAAGTAACCATCTCATTCTTTCCTATATATTGATGGAATTCTCATGGTAAAGCTTAAGCAAGATTCATTGGAGAATTGGTGAAAGAATTGTGTGAAGGACCTAGCTTGAACAGGAGCTTGGAGACTCTAGCAAGTGTATCAAGAAGGATTTGATCTTCTTCATACAAGGATCGAGCAAGTGCGTGTGTTGGAGCCAAGAGCCACCGGAAGGAAGCTTGCGACATCAAGGAAATCAGGTTGTATCCTCTACTTTCGATTAATATGATACATTGGCATGTCCTTTTCCCATAAATTCATTCTCACTTTATTGTGTAATTCCTTGATCATACACAGAAGTTGACAGTTGAATATATTTTTCTATCTTCACTTTGGTTGGTTTGTGTTGTCTTGGTCTTGATATGACGAGAGCACCAGAGTGAAGTGGGAGCAACAGAGACCCTAGGAAGCGATACAAAGGTATGTTACTTGTTCCTCCCTACTAGCTAATTCAATGGTCAAAACTTAGGGAAA
>SNQJ01S0075702.1:54059-70305 GCA_010110895.2 Picea sitchensis
TTGGTTGGTTTGTGTTGTCTTGGTCTTGATATGACGAGAGCACCAGAGTGAAGTGGGAGCAACAGAGACCCTAGGAAGCGATACAAAGGTATGTTACTTGTTCCTCCCTACTAGCTAATTCAATGGTCAAAACTTAGGGAAAGAGTCATGTCCTGTCCTGTTTTGTTCTAGATCCAGGTGTATCTAGGGAGATCTGTTAGTGTCCACACCTACCGATTAGTCTGATAACAAAATTGGCAACTCCACTAGGGATATAACCCATTTTCTTTTTGGTTTTTGGTATTTTTCCTTGGCCATTTTCTCTTGCCTTACCTTTCTCCATTCATATCAATCTCTGAGTCTTTAGGATACCCTGATAGACCCTCTGGGTCCAGAGGCCTCTTCAAATTTTGTGTATTTTTCCAAAAATTTGATTAGTTTCAAACATTCTCGCACTGCACTCCATAGTGTCCTGCGAGAATATATTGAATTAACACCCTGCTTTTAGGTCCAGTGTAAGGTTCTCGCACTCTGCTCAAAGCTGGCCTGCGAGAATGACCCATTCTCGCACTATGTAATACTCTCAGCCTGTGAACCCTTTTTTCAAAATTTTGTCTTTAAGAATTTTGCATGATCAACTGCCCAGATCAGTATAAGTTCCTAAAAAGAGTTTCTTGGACCATTGGTTGATGTTTTTATTGTCTTCATTTTTATACGCGAACAATCTTAGGAAATCAAAGGCTCTTCATGTCACTTTTTCTTGACTTTTATTTCTTGACTTCTCTCTACAAAGATATACTCTCTGATTTTGGAATCTGAGTGTGCTTGTTTGGTTAAGGATCGGTGATCGGTTGAAAGTTGAACTTATTTGTCTTTATCATTTGCTCATTATTTGAAAGATCATTTTTCTCATACAATTGAAAAGACTAGTTTGGTTTGCTTGTTATTTTTGTTTCCATTGAAAGATTGGTTTGGGTTTTTGTCTATTTCTTGTTCATTAGTTTTTGGTTTTCTTCACTCTCACCATCATGGTGTAGGTCCTTTTTGAAAAGTGAACAAACATTTTTATTTCAAAAGGATTTTCGTATTCAAAAGTATTGAAAATCAATTGTTGAAATTATTGAAAAAGAAACAATAGAGAATTGTTATTTTTGCGTGATTTGTTGCAATTGCATTTTAAAGGAAATTGTGTATTGTAGTTCACGATTGATCCGGAAAACTTCTCTTTCCCTCCCGTACATAGGATTCATTGAACGAAAATTTCTATATTTCATTCTTATCCATGCATCGTTGGGTCAGAGTCTTATACAACATCAGTTTCATCTCCGCTTCCTTTGAGTAACAACAACTCTTAATAACACTGCGTAATTGTAAAATTTAACTAATAACTCTTTTCTAGGGCTCTATTACACCAACATTTAGCTAGGCTAGTGCTTTGGAATAGGTAGAGAGAAACACTCTCCAAAGCACAAAACACACAATAGCATATTCTGTTAAGGAGTGTCAAATTCCATTTACAACATCTTGTCCTGGGAATCCCTTCTCACACAAGGGTCAAACACGAGGTCACATTGATATTGAAAGAGTTACTCACCCTTCTTTGTTGATATCGGTGTATAGATTGCATGTATTATGGTGGTCACTCAGAGGTATACCCACAATGATGAGTGGAATCCTTTTGAGTTGATTTAGGGATATATACCCTGCCCTTGCATGTGGATCGGACTGTCGACTGTCCCCCTAGGATTTATTGTTGTTGGTGGTAACCTTACCGACATATATTTCTAGGGTCTTACACAAGGTGACTGTGAAGGGGAAAGTCTTCACGGTACTTGGAATCAATGTTGGCCAAAATCACTCGGGATCCTTGGAGGGTATACCCATGATTATGTGTGGGAGCTTGTACCAGGGTGTAAGTCCGTTAGGCATGTCATCAGCGTAACTTTTCCACCCTAGCCCAGCCCCTTCTCATCTTGTTGTTGTGACGTTGGATTTCATCACCAACTAGTGACTTCAGAATTAGAAGGTCTTGTTTTCTTAGTGTTGCTTCCTAGATTTTGTTTACTAGCATGTGTTGTTTGTTTACCAAAGTTGACCATATGATTTTCTTCATAAGTTTGTCACTCGTTTACAATAGCTCATCCACGTCGTTCACGTAGAATGCAGGGTTTATCTCTAGAGCATATAAAAGGTTCTCAACCCTTGCCTACAAGTTCACCTGAGGGATCTCCTCAGCTGAGTGAAGTCCAAGCCATTACCACGCCACAAGTGGAATGAACTGACTCTCTAGAACATTTCCAAATTACCAATACTTGAGAATACTTTCAACTTCATCCTGATTCTAAGCGACCATTTATGCGACTGAATTCTTCCGGAGACTTAGTTGTTACGTCTTCTGGATCATCGGTTGAACCCTTTCCAGGCATAGAAGGCCAAGATTCTTTTTGGTCTACGAGAATTTTTCGATGGGACCTTTTTGGTCCAGGCTCACCTGTGATTTCCGAAATCATCTCACCTGTGATTTTTGAAATCTCTAGCCCAGAGATGGTACCATTTACTACCGCATATTACTTTCCTAGTATCGAAATGGCCCATCATACAGATACTACGAGTGTTCACACCAGGATTACCGTAGTTAGTCTCACCCCCATCAAGACACCACGAACACCCAGCATCACCCCAACACTACCACTGGGATACTATGCGTTGAATGCTTCCATTCCCACTCCTACACAAACCCCATCCAGCTCTCCTGGTGGTCCTTCTTCTTTTGGGAACTCTCTTCCCGGTTTTACTCCGAGACTCCCTCAATTTCCTTTTGGAGGACCTTCCTCGTCTTCTACTGGCAGTCTTAATCCTAGTGGCACTATTCTTTCATTCACACCAAATTACCAGATTCCCATCGGTGGACAATTTCACTAAGGTGGCATGACTCAACCCCCTCTCAGTGGGAAAATTCCTATTGGAACACAAATCCCAATTGGGACACTGCCCCCAATTGGAACACCACCTTCGATAGGAGGACCGACCCCACCTTATGGACAAAACATACCTCCATCCCTGGCCCAGTATTGGAATCAGTTGATACAACATCCTCCTCAATCGACTAGGGGGCAGCAGTTTCCCACTGCATCTGTGATACCCCCTAGTATAGGCCAACCATATCCAGGTACGTTCAATCCCATTTGGGGCTCGAATGCTCAAACTCACGTCCCTGTTCCAGGGTACAATCCCATGAGCTACTATCCTCTCCAACCGCCACTGAATCTACCTGGGTCTTCAAATTATATGCAAACTTCTTATGGTCCTACTGGTTTGCCGACGGGGATTCCTCCCCAAAGCCACCAATACCCGCAGGTGAATCGACAGTTACCCTTCTTGGCCACTTTGGATCTTCTGGATTTGTCAAGTATTTTAAATGATCCAATTCGTCACTCTCCCCAATGGCCTGCTATATCGGCCAAGCTACCATCGAACATGCCTAAATTCGATGGAAAAGCGGGAGAGGACCCGGACAATCATGTCATGACTTTTCACCTTTGGTGTTCATCCAACTCGTTGATGGATGAATCTATTCATTTATGTATTTTTCAATGAACCCTCATAGGTTCTGCTGTGAAGTGGTATATCGAATTCCCCCGAGGTTTCTTCGCTGACTTCAACACCCTAGCTATGGATTTCCTCACACACTACCAGTTACCGATTCGTTATGAAACGGGGACCAGTATTTTGAGTTCTTTCAAAAAAACAAAGCTACTCATATATTCGATCACATTCATGAGTGGCGATAGAGACGACACCTCATCAAACTTGAACTCCTCGATCAGTTGCTGGAAGAGTGGTTCACCAAATCATTTGTGAACGACATCGATCGTGACATCGCCATGGGTGGAGTAGTCATGGAAGAGTAGTCCATAAGTTGTGCTCAATACCTTGACCTCGTTTACTCACAAACAGGTACCCTTTATGATTTACTACCTGAATTAGTTCATCCTTCCACTTCCACCACTTCAACTACTCCAGCTGCTTCGCATGCAGCCGACGGTGTGATTGGCACTTTCCAGGCCCAACCACATTCCGCTTCAAGCACCAACCCCAAACCTGCTTCTTCTAATGTTAAAAATGCTCCGTCTCCTACCCCTCCCACCGGCAAGACTTCTAAGGTAAATGCAGTTCAATATACCCCAGCCGGTAAAAACAAATCCAAAAAAGGAAGGGGTAAGAATAAGGAGGACAAAAATACTTCTCAAGTAGAGTGAACCAAAACTACACTTGTTGACGATCAGGATAAGTGCAAACCTCGATACCCTTGTCTTATTTGTGGTGATGATCACTACACGAAGGATTGTCCACGATGCACCGAGGTCATTAAGTTCCTACAAGGGGCTCCAAAACCACCTTCTCTGGCCGTTTTGTCCCAACCCTTCCCGTCTCAACAACAGGCTCATTTGGTCATTCATGACCAACCCTCATCTTCTACTACATCCTATGTATTGATGTGTACTAGCGATTCAAAGCAGAGCGACGTTGTACTCACTACTCGAGCCAAAGATTATTCTCCCTCTAAAGAGAAGGTTGATGATCTACCTCCTTCTTTGGTACAACCTTCTCCCGTGACTCCACCTACTAACGGTCCTCTTCATATCGAACGATCGAGACTCAACATAGTTTTTTGACCCCCCCAAAGGGCATCGTTTGGAAATCATCTTTCAATACTCATGCTTGTGCTTCCCAAAACTACAACATTGTTGAAGATCTGGCCCAAGCACCTTCTGCGATGTCATCCCTCGAAGTCCTTCAAAGTTGTCCCACGCAACGAAAGGAACTGTTGAAAGCTATTGGTGGAATCGACTAGACGAATACGAATTTAATAATTTTTGACTTGGAAGATCACATTCCAAGGTTACCCCCTCAACTCACATTCCAGATCCAAGTGATTGTCTCTGAAAAAAATATTTGTCAAACCATTATCGATGAGGGTTCCTCAATGTGTGTTATTTCTCTTACCTGCTGGAAATCCATTGGCTATCCCTCTTTGAATGAATCCCAAAATACTCTCAAAGCCTTCAATGGCTATGGTTTTAAGCCCTATGGTGTCCTTCCTTCGTTGCCCATCATGTTAGAAGGGAAAATGGTCCAAGTCAAAGTGGAAGTCTTTGATGCTCCCCTTGATTACAATATTCTACTGGGTCGTAGCTAGATCGATTCCATGTGTGTAGTTGTGTCGATGCTTTTCCAAGTGGTACATTTCCCACATCAAGGGAAGGTAGTCACCGTCGACCAATTAGCCTTCTTTAACTCTGAAACTCATACTGGCAATGTACCGTTCATCGCTAAAACCCCACTGGGTTATGAGAACATCGGTGTAGTTCTTCTCAAATATTATTCATTAATGGGTACTTTCCCCATTCCACCACCCGATGTTCCACACTCATTTGTTGCTTCAATCAACATGATCTCCATTTTGATTCACAAAATTCCTGTGTCTCATGACCCATGGATAGTACCTGACCCTGGATATCATCTTCGTTACGATGAAAAAATGTTGTTAAGTCCGGTCGAATCCGCCTATCAGACCATTCAATCAAAAACCCCTTCTACCCCCTCTCTTGGTGAGTTATCTCCAGATCCTTCCGTGTCATTTTTCCCACAGACGAGTTGATCATGTTTGTTATGGAGGACACCCCTTGGGATGATGGACATCATCATTCCATCCTCTTTCTGGAGAAACATACCATTGATAACTACCAACGAATATCGACCCTGTCGACCATTGTCATCATCTCAACCATTCCCGGGTCCACACATGATGTGTTTTCTGAAGGGAACTTAAGCAATATCTTGCCCACTCTTCCCCTCGACATATCTATGAAACCTGGAATTGTTGAAAATGTCCATATCGGAGCTTCATGTTCTTCTGACGAAATCGTCAACTACACATCCCTTTTCAAAGAGTTTCGTGACATATTCACCTAGAGCTACGAAGAAATGTCGGGTATCGACCCTGAGATTGTGATACATGAGATAAATACATACCCCGACGCTAAACTCGTCCAACAATGCCTTCATCCAGTTCACCCACGTAAAGTGGATTCTATCAAGCTCAAAGTCGAGAAACTTCTTAAAGCCAACTTTATTTATCCGGTGGCTCTTACTGACTGGGTTTCCAATCTTGTCCCGATCAACAATAAACAAGGCACAATTCATGTTCGTGTATTCGTTTATTATAGGTATATTAACAAAGCTTGTCCCAAAGACAACTTTCCTACCCCCTTTGTCGATCATATTGTCGACGATTGCGCCGGAAGTGAAATCTTCTCTCTGATGGACGGTTTCTCCGGATATAATCAAATAAACATTGTTCCCGAGGATCAACATAAGACTGCTTTTATTTGTCCTTGGGGTACTTTTTCCTATCGAAAACTCCCTTTTGGTCTCAAGAATGCTGTTGCAACTTTTAAACGCGCTATGTCTTATGCTTTCCACGATATCAATAACATTGTTCAACCATATCTGGACGATTTACCTGCTCACTCAATGCATTGTGTCGATCATCCAACCCACCTCCGAGCCATTTTTGTCTACTTTCACTTCTATCGTATACGTTTGAATCCTCATAAGTGTTTTTTTTGCGTGGAATCTGGCCGACTTCTAGATTTTATCATCTCACATCAAGGGATCAGGGTGGATCCTTTAAAGGTTGAGGTAATCCTTAATCTTCCTCCTCCTTCTACACTTCACCAGTTACAAAGTTTGCAGGGGAAAGAAAACTTTCTTCGTCGTTTTATCCCGAATTATGCCGAGATAACTCGTGGATTTATGTGGCTCCTCAAAAAGGGTTCAGAGTTCAACTGGGATACCATTGCCAACAATTCTTTTGAATCTTTGAAATTATCCCTAACACGTGCTCCGCTTCTCTTTCCCCCCGATTACAGTCGCGATTATTTACTCTACCTTGTTGCCTCAGATTACACCATTGGTATGGTTCTCATCCAAGAGGATGATGCTAATGACGAACATGTTATTTACTACTTGAGTTGAAGTCTAACGCCTACCGAAATCAAGTATTTACATTGCGAAAAACTGGCCTTGGCATCCGTCCAAGCCATCCAATGCTTCCAGCACTATATCCTCTTGCACAAGACTACAATGATTTCTAACTGTAACCCTATGCAACACATTCTCACATGTCAATTGCTAGGGGGAAAATACTCCAAATGGATTGTGATACTCCAGGAGTTTGACTTGGAATTCGAACGTGCCATGTCCAAGAAGTCCTTAGTATTTGTTGAGTTGATATGCGAATTTACCTATTCTGAAATGGAAAATGTAGCAGCCGATTCATTACCCGATGAATCCCTTTTCCTCATCAGCACTTATGATCTTTGGTATGGTGATATCATCATATATCTCCAAACCCAGACTTTCCAGCCATCTTTGTCTAGTATTGAATGACGTCGGATACATTATCAAGCTCATCAATATATTATCCTCGGGGATACTCTTTATCATTGGGGGATTGTCTTTTGTTTTTGACACTGCCTCACATTCAAAGAAGCCGAGAGAGCTCTGAATGAATGCCATTCTGGAACTTGTGGTGGTGTTGACAGGCGAAATTGACCGTCCGTCAACTGAGAGAGTGGAACCGATCCGGGGTTGTCTAATAACCCAAGCCGTTTGGAATGAACCACCCTGACGGGTTTAGCGGCTCCGTTAGCCGATCTAAGGTCCTAATAAAACCAAAGAGAGAACTAATCTAAAATAACTAATCTAACTAAAACTAAACAAACTAACTAAAACTAAATAAAACAAACTAAACTAAATAAACTAACTAAAAATAAATAAAACTAACTAATAATCTAATCTAATTAAAACTAACTACTAAACAAATTAACTAAAGCTAATTATTCTATAAACACAATCTACTAATTGAAATATAACTTATTCACAAATGTAAAATATCTACAAAAATACAGATTTAAATAAAACCTGGAAAACTCATTTGCTTCATGCCCTAAGACAGAGAAAGATATTTTTGTTGATTTTTGATTTTATGAACAAGAAATAAAACTTACTGAAATTAAACAATCTAATATACTAACTACACATATATCTAACTAAAATAATAACAAATATACTAAACAAATAAACAACAAACTGACCTGGAAACGCTCCAGATTTGTTCTGTGTATAATAACTGTTCAAGCAGATCGGAGGAAGGAAACGCGCACCGAATAATCCAGAAGCTTCTCGTAAATGATAGCTGCAATGCTCTTTGAGTTTGTTTACAGGACAAATAAGACATAAAAAAAATTCATAACAATTATATGATTTATAAATCTCTGTAATTAGGTAAACCTGTTATGCAAAAACTTATACTTAAAAATTCAATTGATGAAGAAGAGAAATCTGTCATTCACAAACTGAATCAAGTAATTGCTATGTTTCTTAAATACTGGAAGAAATCAGATATGGATCATATTGATTAAATCATATCATTTGCAAAATACTAAGATAGCTAAAGTAGTCATTAACCAAATGCAAATTGATACACATAAACATGAAACAAAAGATTTATATTATGAAAAGCTAAAGCTGTAGCAGAACATCAATTTCTGTCTCAGTCTCTATTAGAATTCCATATCCTTGTTCTTCCATGAATGAGGATGATCATTATTACAAAAATAATAAGTATTTAAAGGTTTTCCATAGGGTAAAACCTCCCTGTGGAAGTTATAAAATTGTTTACATGAAATCTGGGAGATATCCCAAAGTTGTCTAAACTAGGAAACCAAAATGAAACTAAAATATTTCAAATATCCTCTAAACTGTCCATCAAATCCCATGCAATTCGAATTCACCTGAAAAGGACCAAAAATGAACAAATTAGAAGGATCTTTTATTAATAAATTATAGAAAATTTAATTCTATAGACTAGCTACAGAATCATCTGATTCTGTAGCTAGTCTAAATAAAGATACAGAATCAGAATTGAAATTAATCAAAAATCTTTTAAGAAATTCCATTCAATTGACATCTAATAATTATCTGAGAATGAATCATAAATTGAAATCATTATTCCATTATGAACTCAAACAGGATCCACATCATTTAACCGAATACAGAGATAGCAATACTCTGTTTCGATTGTTGTCATAAGTGGGGTATCGTAACAAGTATCCTCCCATAACATGACACAGTATCGTAACAAGTATCCTCCCGAAAAAATTTAATAATCATAGCATACCAATGATAACGAAATCGAATCTGAGCAAAATCATTTTCTAAATTAAGCATAAAAACTTCCTATTGGGAGTGGGCACAAAACGAATTGAATTGAAAACACACCATTACTTTCGTTATTTCACTCAGACAAACTTAGCAAATGAAATACAAACAAATAACCATAAAAATATGTGAGCAAATCATATATCAAATCGAAATCCTTTCTATTTTAATCAAAACGAAGCCATGTACAGGATGATCACCGAATGATAGAGGCATTTGAATAAGTGATCAAACTATTTAAAAGCTAAATACAAATCATTATATCAAACTAGATTATTTACAAAATAAAACGATGTCATAACCATACCTGTGTAGCGACGAGGCTACTTGATTATGCCAGCTTGGAATTTACAACAGCCATGGCTGATTCCACATTTTTGAACAGGATGGAGACGGTTGTATTCTATTTCTTATCCACTGCTTGGAGCTTGGCCTTTTGACTGGTTAGCAGTGCAATCTGGTCCTCCAAAGATTGAATCTTTGATTGGAGTATAGGAACATCAATATAATATCTCTCTAACCATGAATTGCATTGGTCACAGGGTGACTGTGTGGGTTTAGACAGAGCAGGCAAGGGTTTGGCCAAATGACCAAAGGTTTCACGAGGCAACTTAATACTCGGGTAGCTAGGATCGTCCTTTAGGAAGGGGGGTAGGTTTTATACAAAATCATATGAGGGTTTGGGACATAAACCTTGTGAGTAGGGGTATTCGCTGGCCAGAAAATGCTCAACATCAGAATCAAAATCCTCGCTCAGAACTATAGGGTTAGATTCAACAAAGGGTTTTGGCTTGTTTCTGGCCATTCTTGAAATGAGTCAGGCATTCCTTTTCCATTTGGCATTATCCGTAAGGTTTTCCTTGATATTTTTGCTCATAGGCTTTTTAATGGCCTCTGCACTCTTAGTTACAGTGTCAGGTGAGTCAATAGGAGGGTTGGCCAAGGGTCTAGGCAGTAGGAGATGCAAGGGTACAGATGGTTCGGGCTGGGTTTCAATCACCACAGGTTTATCAACATGTACAGGGTCGGTGTCTTCAAAGCCATTACAGGCGATGAAAGCCCTCATGCAAACTCAAATGATAAACAACGATGAGCTTAATAAGCCCATGATGGAACAAGCTATTGTCGGCCTTCTTCCTTTTAAACTTTTTAGACATTTTATACAGGCTCCAATGAAAGTAGAATGACATGTTTAGAGGATACCCTATAAAAATCATCAGCAGGCGTAGATGGTAAAGGAACACAAGTCTGTATCAACCTTCATAGGTCACTAAATTCTTAAGTATCATTAGCAAGTCATGCCATCATTGTTTGAGCATGGTTACGGGCATACCTCTATCACAAGAGGTGACTTTGCGTGATTGAAATAGCAATGTCCATGGCACTTCCTTGACCTAGAAATTCTTAAACCAACGCTGTCCTGAAGGAGGTAACCCCGTAGCCGAGTTGACAAACTGTTCATCAATCTCTAACTGTATATCGCCGACCTTGGCTCGACAACCATCAAAGGTCATGGGAAACTGTCGTGCTACACAAAGGTTAAAACCCTCGAATCGTTTCACGAAGGTAAGCCATCCATTGTCTTCCAAATCTTGGTGGGAATTGTCAAACATTAACAGGGCTTGACTGCCATTGGTTTCAACTCGCACGACTGGTGCCATGGAGATGAATGAATGGTAAGGGAAGGGTTTGAATTCACCAACACACACAGGAGCAGAGCTACCTGAACCAACAACAATGAATGAGCAAAAGGGGTAATAATTAATGCGAGCATGCGAAGGTGGTGGAGTCTTCCATGCAAAATATTGACTATCCAAGTACAACCACCAATTTTCATAGCTTCTCACTCCATAATAATAGTTCAACCATTAAATCATGTGTACAACCAATAAAATCAAAGGTGTATACCAATGCGCGCAAGTGTTATACCATAATGTTTAAAAAATCTGACATATAAATCAAAACCCAAAATCAACTATGCGTCAATGTATATAATCAAAAGTTTAACGAAGGTGCCAAACGGTATTCATATAGTTGGCAAGCCAAAAGTTATAAAAAGATTAACATAAGGATTATATCATATATATATAAACAAAATAAATCATAACCCCTATGCATTTTCATAGAATACATGATCAGGCAAGTCATGAAATGCAAATCCAAATGCTCAATGCCTTACAAACTCAATAAAACCAAGTTATACAATCAATCGAAGTATGAGAACCGATTAGAGGATTTTGATAATCGTATAATGATTAATAAAAGGTAAGCGCAGTAGGCATCATGAAAAAAGAAATGTTCACAGTTTAGATAATGATCGAAATGTGACTTCGAAAGGAGAAGTTTTCACGCTTATAGTCGTGAAAACTTGACGAAGAGAAATGTGCAAATGTCGCAAGAAATGAAAATGTCATTTATTTGAAAATTGCGACGAAACAAATGATGTTTGCAAAACATAGGTGTAGGCAGCTTAAAGGATCATAAAAAAAAGTGAATTGGCTGCCAACAATGGCGACACAATGGAAGAAGTATTTATCTCTGTCAAAAGAAACAAATTCAGATTAAGACAACGAAGATAATTCCGACTCAAAAATAACAACCAGAAAATCGTGCAAACATCATCATTAATCATTTTTTCTAGTAGTGTTTTAAAAGATGAAAACCAATATAAGTATTAAGATCAGCAAGTCACGATATTAAAGATGAAATATTCAATATTGTTGGCATAGCCATTGCTTCCAGCAGACATCCATAGCCTCGACAAGGTTTCCATTTAACCCACTCTGACATCTGTATCCTGCCAAGAAGTTCTGGATCAGAATAAAGGACATTAAAGAGGTTTCTCTTCTTTTTGCAAATTTTCATGTACTCGGCATTGCTTCGCTGCCAGCAGGCCTGTTCAGTACCCCGACGAAGTTGTCTTGGCGTCATGCATGCATTTACCCACTGCTAGCTCTTATTAATAATTTTTATTTTGTTTCTCATATGTATTTAGTTGAGCGGGGTGACGTTGGAAATCTTGATATTTTAACATATTTTTTAGACCTCATCAGAATTTTTTTTAGAACTCTCCTTTATTTATCTCCATAGATGTTTTATTTATAAAACACTTCCTATGACAGAGAGACATATTTTGATTCATTCCTCTACGGAAAAGGGACAGCGTAAAAAGATAATAGATGATCATGACAAACTTTGCTCAGAGATTGAAATCAGTTAACTTCTTTCAAACAACAAAATTTTCCAACACAGATATCAGTTTGAGCAATATATCATTGATGCTTGTACAAATTTTTCAGAAGTTATTTCAGCAAAGAAATTTTCTATCTTCTTTGTCTGAATAGCTCAGTGTACAGGTATGTATATTTTTCAAAAAACACAAACTGATAAATTCAAATCAAAATAAAAAACAGAAAGCAAACGAAAATACAAACAAAAATGAAATATTTACATAATATACAAGGGTAGTTATCAAGCAAAATATCTTTTTAGAGCTTGGCCATTCACCGGGTAGGTGTCAAGCTTCCCTTCAAGATTCTACAATCAAAAGGAACTAGGACCCAACTTTTCAGCAATTAAAAATGGTCCAAGCCATAAGTTTTGAAATTTGGTGTGCTCACCCTTTCCTTCGTGTGGTTTGTCCCACTTCAAGACGAGATCGCCTACTTCAAATTTTTTGTCAAAAGCAGAATTAGAATCAAACCAGATTTTAATCAATTGTTGATGTTGATCTAACTTACGCTTAGCTTGGGCTCTTACTTCTTCTAGCTTCATCAAAGAGTTAATTCGGTTTTCTAAAGGGGGACAATCTTCTTCTTGGACTTTTTGTGACAACTGAAGCGAAGGAAGAAGAATGTGAGGTGGCAGAATTGCTTCTCTACCATAAACGAGAAAAAAGTGGGAGTTACCTATAGCGACTTTGGGCGTTACCCTATTAGCCCACAATGTGTTCAGCAGTGCATTGTGCCAATTCTTGTGATTTTCAACCACCGTTCTCTTGATAATTTTAATCAAGTTCTTGTTTGTTGATTCTGCTAATCCGTTTCCCTGGGGGTAGTAACTAGCAGAGTACTTCAGCTTAATTCCTTTCTCCAAAGCGAACTCTCTCATCTCAAGAGAAGAAAAATATGAAGTGTTGTCAAAGACTAGAAAGTCAGGGATACCGAAAAGAGTGATAATATTTGAGTTTAGAAAAGCGATTACCTAACTGGTGTTAACAGTTCTTAGCAAAACAACTTCAGACCATCGAGTAAAGTAATCTGTGGTTGTGACAATATACTTGTGTTGTTGTGAGGACGGAGGGTTAACTGGACCTATGATATCAAGGCCCCATTGCTGGAAAGGAGAATCTACTGAAACAGGTTGCAAGGGAAAGGATGGTTTTTGCAACTGCCCTGATGTTTTCTGACAGATGATACATTTACGACACAAGGCATGGGCATCTCTAAAAAGCGTGGGCCAGTAGTAACCGGCTCTTAAAACCTTATGAGAAGTGGTGTCGCCACCAAAGTGACCACCAACTTCTCCTACATGAAACTCTAGCAAGACTTTTTCTGCTTTGTCTTTCTCGAGACAGTGCATGAGTATGCCGTCAAAATTTTGACGAAACAGTACACCGTTAACTAGATGAAAGGAGGCAGACTTTAGCCTCAATGCTCTTCTCTTGGCGGGGTCAAGGTGACGGGGTTTTGACCGATGTTCAAGACAGAATCTAATATCGGCGTACCCGGGACTAACAAGGTTTTGTGCGCAACAGATCAAACTTTGATCGCTTTGTCCTAGGTTTGACGTATCACTATCTTCTTGTTGTCCAGTTTCCGAATCAACAACAAACTTACACAACCCTTGGCCTCTCATAATTTGAGCTGGGGTGATTTCTAAGTCATACTCTTGTAAGGAGGTGACCCAATTAGATCTCTTCTCTCCTAACTCCTTCTACACCAACAAGTTCCTTATGACAGGGTAGGGGACAATGATTTTCATCCTTGACTTCAAAAGATAGGACAGGAAATGCTTAACTGCTTTGAAAACAGTGTAGGCTTGCCAATCGACTGCTGGGTAGTTAAGTTCAACACCTTTGAAAGCAGAGCTCATAAAGGTGATGGGTACTTCGTTGTTATCGACATTCTTCTGAGTTAGGACGGTGGCATAGGAACGATCAGAGGCAAAAGTATAGAGTGTGAAATCTTGAGAGAAGTCAGGGCTCATGAGAGACAAAGCGTCTATTATGGCCTTCTTTATGGCATAAAAATCTTGATTTTTTGTGGGTCCCCGGTGATATTGGGTGTCTTTCTTAATCAGGTTTTGTAGAGGCCTGACCATTTCGGAGAAACTGGGGACAAATTTTCTCACGAAGTTAATCTGGCCTAAGAAATACTGCATGGATTTTTTGGATGTAGGAGAGGGAAGTTTAGCGATGACTTGAGTCCTTTCGGGGTCAATAATCATCCCATCACTAGACACAATGAATCCTAGTAATTTACCCTATTCTACTGCAAAGATGGACTTTTTGGGGTTCAAGGAGATGTCGTATTTACGACATCGTAGCAGAACGGCTCGTAACTGAGCTAGATGATCATCTTTGTTTTTAGAATAAATGGTCACATCATCTAAGTAAACTATGACGGAGTGATTGATTAAGCCTCGAAAAGCAATGTCCATTGCTCTCTGAAAGGTAGCACCAAAATTAATCAATCCAAAGGGCATTTTGCGATAAGCATAACTGCCCCACGGGGTACGGAAGGTAGTTTTGAGTTGGTCTGGCAGAGACATCAAGACTTGGTTGTATCTAGAGAAACCATCTAACAAAGATAGCCTCTTAGAACCAGATACCTATTGAAGGATCTATTCCATGGATGGGACAGGATAGTTGTCTTTGTCAGACGCTCTATTGAGGTTTCAGAAATCGACGCAAAGTCAGATTTCCCCATTTTTCTTCCGAACTGGGACAAGGTTGGATACCCATTGAGTGTGCCTAATAGGAAAAATTATTTTAGCACTTAGGAGTTTATTCAATTCTTTTTGAACGGTCGGTTCTAGTTTAGAATGCATTTTCCTCAGTTTCTGTTGGAAGGGTAAAGTTTGGGGCTTCATCGGGATGACATGCTGTATGATATTAGGGTCGAACGTTTTAAGATCATCATACGTCAATGCAAATACATCCTTAAATTCTTTAAATAATTTAACAAAAGAAGCTTTTTCTTGTCTAGAACATCCCAAGCCTAAGTTAATGCACTGAGGGCTTTCACTAGTTCCTAAATTGACTTTTTCATAAGACAATGAGGAACTATTGGTTTTACAATTGACCGTATTTTTAAATTTATCTTCAAAATCATAAAACTTCTCTAATCTAACTATGGATTTGGGTATGGAATTTACCATGTCCGACAGAGCTTCAGGATATTTTGGATCAGGTATTACCATAAAATCGTGCAAATTGTCGTCGTGTGTGCGTTCATCTATCACCGTTCCTTGAAAGGTTTCTTCCATGTGCAGAAAGTTAATGATATGTTGATCATCGTAAAATACTCTCTAGTTTGTGATATTGTCAGGAACAGATGGCCGAAACAATAGCTCGACGGAGAATGCATCTGGGGACAACCCTTCTGCAGGAAGAAGTTTAGAGGCTACATTAGCTAATAGATCTGCTTCAGCATTATTTAATCTAGGAATGGAATTTATATTGAAAGAAGAAAATTTATTCATTAAACTCCATACCTCAGACTGGTAACTTTTGAGATGTGGGGAAAGACAGTGTATAGAATCTCTTACCTGCCTAACCACTATTTCAGAGTTGCCAAATACAACCAAGTTTTGAATGTTCATATCCAGAGCTTTTCTGAGACCTTGCAGTAAAGCCTCATATTCTGCAGTATTGTTAGTACATTCAAATTCTAGTCTACAAGCCATTAATGTCTTGTTACTTGCCAGATCGATAATGATGCAGCCTGCACTAGCTCCTTCTTTAGACTTAGAACCG
>SNQJ01S0075702.1:81852-94583 GCA_010110895.2 Picea sitchensis
CCCCTAATCGCTCACCTATAGTGACTAGAAGTTGTTCACACGATAATATTCCGCTTCAAACAGTAACTACTTCAACCGACGATCCACAAATCACAGTTGAGCCAACAACCCCTAATCCTACAGGTGGTGACATACAAGATATTGTTCGTCAATCTCTCATTAAAACACATAGTGCCTTAGCTCGTCTTAGGAAACCAAACCATCCGTGGGGTCAACCTTTGGACTTCTATGATATCAGAGAACAATTAGGTGATACTAACCTCGTTGTGAATCCCATAGATTCAATCACAAATCCTGCTGCAGGAGGATCTGGGATACCTCCTTCACCACCCCCATCATCTCCTTCCTCTTCTGGAGGATATTCCTTGTCAGGCGAAGGCAATTCACCTTCTCAGCCTTCCACACCCACCACCCCAATGGAAAATCAGAACAATCCTGCTAGACCCTCGCTTGATCAGGATGCTGTAGTTGTACCTGGAGCTCATCACCCTTTACCTAAACACCTGGAGAAATGGCTTCCCAAGTTTGATCCCGACTCAAAACAGATAGTTGAAGATCATATCAAAAAATTTATGTTAGCCATTAGACTCCACAATGTTGAACATGAAGACGTTGTCTGTAGGTTGTTCCCTTATACCTTTGAGGGTAATGCATCCACTTGGTACTTTTCCCAACAACCACATACCATCATGTCTTGGGAAAAGTTTGAGTCATGATTTTTGGAAAAATTCGGAGATGGTAAACCTCCGGAAGTCTTAGTCATGGATCTTTCCAGCTTAAAAATGAACCCAAAATAAAAAGTTAAAGACTTTAATCAAAGATTCTTAACACTTAAAAACTGAATCCCTGCAGACTCTATGCCTGTCGAGAGTCTTGTAATAGCCTACTACACTAAAGCTTTGCATCAAAGCATAGCTATTTGGGTTAAACGATCTAAGAAAGCCACATTGTTAGAGGCCTTCGAGGAGGCCAGCCAGATTGAAAAAGACATAATTAGTCTTAAAAAATCTACTAGTAACGAAACTAAAACTAGTTCTGTTTCCAAAAATAAGATTGAGATTCTCCCCAGACCTACTCAAAGTAAAACACAACCTGAAAACTCTGATTTGGAAAACTTAACTAAAGTTGTTCAAAAATTGTCGAATCAAGTTATAGTTTTAAAAAGGTCAACCGAAGAAGCTTCCTCGAGTAAAGGACCCTACAAACCCCCTTTCCGAAATCCTTTTCCTACCAACTGACCTAATCCAAACCCCGAAGGCTTGAATCTAGAAAGTTTGCAATGTGCCCTTCAAACAATTTTAGAAGCCCAGGATAACTTGATGCCTCCTGAGATTCCTAAGGAGGTAGTTGAACAAGAGACAGTTCAAGAAGAAGAGTCTTCTCTGAAAATCTTTGGACACTTCTCGGACAACATCTTTCAAGCTAATTTCGAGACAGTCCACCCTTATAACACTAGGAGTAAGACAACAAACGAGCCTTCTACCGAGAACACTACAACTCCACTCCAAAGCAATCTAAATCAGCAGAGACTAAACAGAGTAATGTGAACCCCAACTTAGATTATGATGTTGTTGAATATCTTAAAAAGTTAAGGGCAAACATTTCTATTTATGAGTTATTGAAGTTTCCATTTCTGCTTCAAAAAATGTTGCAAAATATTTCAGAAAACGACAAAAATGGTAATTCAATTGGTAACAAGGTTGTGCAAAGCAAAGTTCCACAGAAGACTTCCACTAAAAATAACCCTGATCCTCAAGATAAAGGAAGCCTTCCTGTAGTCCCTGTAAATAGTGTAAATAATGTAAATAATGTAAATAAAGTAGCCTTAGAAACCGCGAGTAAAAAGCCACAAGCTACTACCCTTAATACTCGCAAAAATGTACCTCCTTTTCTTTTAACTTTCGAGATTTTCAACAGAAATGTGCATAATTGTATGGTGGACTCAGGAGCATCATCCAATGTGATGCCTTGGTCTGTTTGCCAAAATATTAACGCTGAAGTGGAACCATCTACTTTAAAAATCATACAACTTGATCAAACAAATGTTAAAGTTATAGGCGAACTAAAAAATGTATTGATTAGATTATCGTCTAACCCTAAGGTTCATCAGGTTATTGATATAATCGTTCTGTGTATTCCATAAGTGTATGGTCTATTTTTAAGAAGGGATTGGTCGGAGCAGCTACATGGCTACTTTGTGACAGACTGGTCTCACTTATGGCTCCCAGAAAACAGTAAGCCTAACAAGATTAAGGTGAATCGTGAGTGCTACCTTAAGTTCACGGTCACAGATTTGAACGATCCTAACGAACCATATACACATTCTATTGATTCACCCGAAGTCCAAGGGATGGACACCTTCTTCGGCAATTTTATGGTCGAGGCTTCACCTATCATCAATCTAGAACAACAGTCTGATATCGTAGCATATATGCAACCAACAGCTTCTATGCAACAGTCCCATGTGCCTGATGGAAATCAAATTTGGTCTCTATATTTCGACAGTTCTAAGTCTAAAGAAGGAGTTGGTGCAGGATGCATCATTAGCGATCCAGCAGGTAACAAGACATTAATGGCTTGTAGACTAGAATTTGAATGTACTAACAATACTGCAGAATATGAGGCTTTACTGCAAGGTCTCAGAAAAGATCTAGATATGAACATTCAAAACCTAGTTGTATTTGGCGACTCTGAAATAGTGGTTAGGTAGGTAAGAGATTCTATACACTATCTTTCCCCACATCTCAAAAGTTACCAGTCTGAGGTATGGAGTTTAATGAATAAATATTATGCTTTCAATATAAATTCCATTCCTAGATTAAATATGTTGAAGCAGATCTATTAGCTAATGTAGCCTCTAAACTTCTTCCTGCAGAAGGCTTGTCCCCAGACGCATTCTCCGTCGAGCTATTGTTTTGACCATCTATTCCTGACAATATCACAAACTGGAGAGTATTTGACGATGATCAGCAAATCATTAACTTTCTGCACATGGAAGAAACCTTTGAAGGCACGGTGAAAGATGAACGCACGCACGACGACAATTTGCACGATTTTACGGTAATACCTGATCTGAAATCTCCTGAAGCTCTATCGGACATGTCGGACATGGTAAATTCCATACCCAAATCCATAGTTAGATTAGAGAAGTTTTATGATTTTGAAGATAAATTTAAAAAGATGGTCAATTGTAAAACCAATAGTTCCTCGTTGTCTTATGAAAAAGTCAATTTAGGAACTAGTGAAAATTCTCAGTGCATTAACTTAGGCTTGGGATGTTCTAGACAAGAAAAAGTTTATTTTGTTAAATTATTTAAAGAATTTAAGGATGTCTTTGCATGGACGTATGATGATCTTAAAACATTTGACCCTAATATCATACAGCATGTCATCCCGATGAAGCCCCAAACTTTACCCTTCCAACAAAAACTAAGGAAAATGCATCCTAAACTAGAACCGACCGTTCAAAAAGAATTGAATAAACTCCTAAGTGCTAAAATAATTTTTCCTATTAGGCACACTCAATGGGTATCCAACCTTGTCCCAGTTCGGAAGAAAAACGGGGAAATCTGACTTTGCGTCAATTTCTGAAACCTCAATAGAGCGTCTAACAAAGACAACTATCCTGTCCCACCCATGGAACAGATCCTTCAACAGGTATCTGGTTCCGAGAGGCTATCTTTGTTATATGGTTTCTCTGGATACAACCAAGTCTTGATGTCTCCGCCAAACCAACTCAAAACTACCTTACATACCCCGTGGGGCACTTATGCTTATCGCAAAATGCCCTTTGGATTGATTAATGCTGGTGCTACCTTTCAGAGAGCAATGGAAATTGCTTTTCGAGGCTTAATCAATCACTCCATCGTAGTTTACTTAGATGATGTGACCGTTTATTCTAAAAACAAATATGATCATCTAGCTCACTTACGAGTCATTCTGCTACGATGTCGTAAATACAACATCTCCTTGAACGCCAAAAAGTCCATCTTTGCAGTAGAACAGGGTAAATTACTAGGATTCATTGTGTCTAGTGATGGGATGATTATTGACCCCGAAAGGAATCAAGTCATCGCTAAAATTCCCCCTCCTACATCCAAAAAATCAATGCAGTCTTTCTTAGGCCAGATTAACTTCGTGAGAAAATTTGTCCCCAGTTTCAATGAAATGGTCAAGCCTCTACAAAACCTAATTAAGAAAGACACCCAATATCACTGGGGACCAAAGAAAATCAAGCTTTTAATGCCATAAAGAAGGCCATAATAAATGCTCCGTCTCTCATGCACCCTGACTTCTCTCAAGATTTCACACTCTATACTTTTGCCTCTGATCGTTCCTATGCCGCCGTCCTAGCTCAAAAGAATGTCGATAACAATGAAGTACCCATTGTCTTTATGAGATCTACTTTCAAAGGTGCTGAACTTAACTACCCAGCGGTCGATTGACAAGCCTACGTTGTTTTCAAAGAAGTTAAGCATTTACAGTCCTATCTTTTGAAGTCAAGGACGAAAGTCATTGTCCCCTACCCTGCCGTAAGGAACTTGTTGGTGCAGAAGGAGTTAGGAGAGAAGAGAGCTAACTGGGTCACCTCCTTACAAGAGTATGACTTAGAAATCACCCCAGCTCAAATTGTGAGAGGCAAAGGGTTGTGTAAGTTGGTTGTTGATTCGGAAACTGGAAAGCAAGAAGATAATGATACTTCAAACCTAGGACAAAGTGATCAAAGTTTGATCTGTTGCGCACAAAACATCGTTAGTCCCTGGTACGCCGATATTAGATTTTGTCTTGAACATGGGTTAGCACCCTGTCACCTTGACCCTGCCAAGAGAAGAGAATTGAGGCTAAATTCTACCTCCTTTCATCTAGTTAACGGTGTACTGTTTCGTCAGAATTTTGACGGCATACTGATGCGTTGTCTCGAGAAAGACGAAGAAGAAAAAGTCTTGCTAGAGTTGCATGCAGGAGAAGCTGGTGGTCACTTCGGTGGCGACACCACTGCTCATAAGGTTTTAAGAGCCGGTTACTAATGGCCCATGATTTTTAGAGACGCCCATGCCTTGTGTCATAAATGTATCATCTGTCATAAAGCATCAGGGCGGTTGCAAAAACCAGCCTTTCCCTTGCAACCTGTTTCAGTAGATTCTCCTTTCCAGCAATGGGGCGTTGATATCATAGGTCCAGTTAACCCTCCATCCTCGCAACAACACAAGTATATTGTGACAGCCACAGATTACTTTACTCGATGGTCTGAAGCACCTGCACTAAGAACTGTTAACACCAGTCAGGTAATCGCTTTTCTAAAATCGAATATTATCACTCGTTTAGGTATCCCTGACTGTCTAGTCTTTGACAACGCTTCATATTTTTCTTCTCTTGAGATGAGCAAGTTCTCTTTGGAGAAAGGAATTAAGCTGAAGTACTCTGCTAGTTACTACCCCCAGGGCAACGGATTAGCAGAATCAACAAACAAGAACTTGATTAAAATTATCAAGAGAATGGTGGTTGAAAATCACAAGAATTGGCACAATGCACTGCTGAACGCATTGTGGGATGATAGGGTAACGCCCAAAGCCACTATAGGTAACTCCCCCTTTTTTCTCGTTTATGGCAGAGAAGCAATTATGCCACCTCACATTCTTCTTCCTTCGCTTCAGTTGTCACAAAAAGTCCAAGAAGAAGATTGTCCCCCTTTAGAAAACCGAATTAATGCTTTGATGAAGCTAGAAGAAGTAAGAGCCCAAGCTATGCGTAAGTAACTTCAACATCAACAATTGATTAAAAGCTGGTTCGATTCTAATTCTGCTTCTGATAGAAATTTTGAGGTAGGTGATCTCGTCTTGAAGTGGGACAAACCACACGAAGGAAAGGGTGAGCACACCAAATTTCAAAACTTATGGCTTGGACCATTTTTAATTGTTGAAAAGTTGGGTCCTAGTTCCTTTTGATTTCAGAATCTTGAAGGGCAGCTTGACACCTACCCGGTGAATGGCCAAGCTCTAAAAATATATTTTGCTTGATAACTACCCTTGTATATTATGTAAATATTTCATTTTTGTTTGTATTTTCATTTGATTTCTGTTTTTTATTTTGATTTGAATTTATTAGTTTGTGTTTTTTGAAAAATATACATACCTGTACACTGAGCTATTCAGACAAAGACGATAGAAAATTTCTTCGCTGAAATAACTTTAGAAAAATTTGTACAAGCATCAATGATATATTTCTAAAACTGATATCTGTGTTGGAAAATTTTGTTGTTTGAAAGAATTTAACTGATTTCAATCTCTGAGCAAAGTTTGTCATGATCATCTATTATCTTTTTACGCTGTCCCTTTTCTATAAAGGAATGACTCAAAAGATGACTCCCTGTCATAGGAAGTGTTTTATAAATAAAACATCTCTGGAGCTAAATAAAGGACAGTGCTAAAAAAAATTCTGATGAGGTCTAAAAAATATGTTAAAATATCAATATTTTCAGCGTCACCTCGCTCAACTATATACATATGAGAAACAAAATAAAAATTATTAATAAGAGCTGTGGGAAATGCTTGTAAACCCGCCGGGATGCTGAACAGGTCTGCTGGTAGCGGGTAAATGCATGCATGATGCCAAGACAACTTCGTCAGGGTACTGAACAGGCCTGCTGGCAGCGAAGCAATGTCGGGTACATGAAAAATTGCAAAAAGAAGAGAAACCTCTTTAATGTCCTTTATTCTGATCCAGAACTTCTTGGCAGCATACATACATCAGAGTGGGTTAAATGCCACCCCTGTCGAGGCTATGGACGCCTGCTAGAAGCAGCGGCTATGCCAACAGTATTGAAGATTTTATCTTTAATACCGTGACTTATTGATCTTAAGACTGTTATTGGTTTTCAACTTTTAAAACACTACTGGAAAAAATGATTAATGATGATGTTTGTACGATTTTTTGGTTGTTATTTTTGAGTCGGAATTATTTTCGTTGTCTTAATTTGAATTTGTTTCTTTTGACAGAGATAACTGCTTCTTCCAGTGTGTCTCCATTGTTGGCAGCCAATTCACTTTTTTTTATGATCCTATAAGCTGCCAACACCTATGTTTTGCAAACATCATTTGTTTCGTCACAATTTTCAAATAAACGACATTTTCATTTCTTGCGACATTTGCACATTTCTCTTCGTCAAGTTTTCACGACTATAAGCGTGAAAACTTCTCCTTTCGATGTCACATTTAGATCATTATCTAAGCTGTGAACATTTATTTTTTCATGATGCCTATTGCGCTTACCTTTTATTAATCATTATACGATTATCAAAATCCTCTAATCGGTTCTCATACTTCGATTGATTGTATAACTTGGTTTTATTGAGTTTGTAAGGCATTGAGCATTTGGATTTGCATTTCATGACTTGCCTGATCATGGATTCTATGAAAATGCATAGGGGTTATGATTTATTTTGTTTATATATATATGATATAATCCTTATGTTAATCTTTTTATAACTTTTGGCTTGCCAACTATATGAATATTGTTTGGCATCTTCGTTAAACTTTTGATTATATACATTGGCGCATAGTTGATTTTGGGTTTTGATTTATATGTCGGATTTTTTAAACATTATGGTATAACACTTGCACGCATTGGTATACACCTTTGATTTTATTGGTTGTACACATGAATTAATGGTTGAACTATTATTATGGAGTGAGCAGCTATGAAAATTGGCGGTTGTACTTGGATAGTCAATATTTTGCATGGAAGACTCCACCACCTTCGCATGCTCGCATTAATGCTTACCCCTTTTTCTCGTTCATTGTTGTTGGTTCGGGTAGCTCTGCTCCTGTGTGTGTTGGTGAATTCAAACCCTTCCCTTACCATGCATTCAACTCCATGGCACTAGTCATGCGATTTGAACCCAATGGCAGTCAAGCCCTGTTAATGTTTGACAATGCCCGCCAATATTTGGAAGACAATGAATGGCTTACCTTCATGAAACGATTAGAGGGTTTTAACCTTTGTGTAGTACAACAATTTCCCATGACCTTCGATGGTTGTCGAGCCAAGGTCGGCGATATACAGTTAGAGATTGATGAACCGTTTATCAGCTCGGCTACGGGGTTACCTCCTTCGGGACAACGTTGGTTTAAGAATTGCAAGGTCAAGGAAGTGCCATGGACATTGTTGTTTAAATGACAAAAGGTCACCTCTTGTGACAGAGGTATGCCTGTAACCATGTTCAAACAACGATGGCACGACTTGTTAATGATACTTAAGCAGTTCGTGACCTGTGAAGGTCGATACGGACTTGTGTTCCTTTACCATTTGCGCCTGCTGATGATTTTTATAGGGTATCCTCTAAACATGTCGTTCTACTTTCATCAGAGCTTGTATAAAATGTCTAAAAAGTTTAAAAGGAAGTAGGCTGACAACAACATGTTCCATCATGGGATTATTAAGCTCATCGTTGTTTATCATTTGAGTTTGCATGAGGGATTTCATCGCCTGTAATGGCTTTGAAGACACCGACCCTGTACAGGTTGATAAACCTGTGGTGATTGAAACCCAGCCCGAACTGTCTGTACCCTTGCATCTCCTACTGCCTAGACCCTCGGCCAACCCTCCTATTGACTCACCCGACACTGTAACTAAGAGTGCAGAGGCCATTAAAAATCCTATGAGAAAAAATCCCAAGTCAAACCTTATGGCTAATGCCAAAGGTAAAAGGGATGCCTGACTCATTTCGAGAATGGCTAGAAACAAACCAAAACCCTCTGCCGAATCTAACCCTATAGTTCTGAGCGAGGATTCTGATTCTGATGTTGAGCATTTTCTGGCCAGCGAATACCCCTACTCGCAAGGTTTATTTCCCGAACCCTCATATGATTTTGTATCAAACCTACCCCCCTTCCTAAAGGACGATCCTAAATACTTGGGTATTAAGTTGCCTCATGAAACCTTCGGTCATTTGGCCAAACCCTCGCCTTCTCTGTCTAAACCCACACAGTCACCCTGTGACCAATGCAATTCATGGTTAGAGTGATATTATATTGATGTTCCTATACTCCAATCAAAGATTCAATCTTTGGAGGACCAGATTGCACTGCTAACTAGTCAAAAGGCCAAGCTCCAAGTAGTGGATAAGAAACATAAAACAACCGGATCCATCCTGTTCAAAAACGTGGAATTAGCCACGACTGTTGTAAATTCCAGGCTGGCATAATCAAGCAGCCTCGTCGCTACACAAGTATGGTTCTGACATCGTTTTGTTTTGTAAATAATCTAGTTTGATATAAAGATTTGTATTTAGCTTTTAAATAGTTTGATCACTTATTCAAATGCCTCTATCATTCGGTGATCATCTTGTACATGGCTTCGTTTTGATTAAAATAGAAAGGATTTCGGTTTGATATATGATTTGCTCACAGATTTTTATGGTTATTCGTTTGGATTTCATTTACTAAGTTTGTCTGAGTGAAATAATGAAAGTAATGGTGTGTTTTCAATTCAATTTGTTTTGTGCCCACTCCCAACAGGAAGTTTTTATGCTTAATTTAGAAAACGATTTTGCTCGGATTCGATTTCGTTATCATTGGTATGCTATGATTGGTAAATGTTTTCGGGAGGATACTTGTTACGATGCTATGTCATGAGATGTTCTATATTTGATTGTTTCCAAGTTAAGGATAATGACTCTGTTTCTTTGATGAAAACAATACGCTCAAAAAAACATTCTTGCATGAATCGGGAAATGAATTCGAATCATAACAACTATGTGAAAACCTTAATCGATTCGCTCTTATTCTAATTTAGCAAGTTTGTCCTATGAGTCGAAGTTCAGATTATAATTGATGCTCTGTTTTTGTAAAACGAATTGGTCGAACCCAGTTGTGATTTGTTTGATTGGAACAATTTCGTTTTGATCAAAGTTGACTAATACTATTTTCCCAATTTGCAATAACAAGTTACGAATTCTATTGCTTATCATTCGAGCCGGCTATGATTTTATTTGAATTAATTTTCACACCACTTTGAATTGATCCATTCACGGCATGAATTATGTGTTGTACCAACACAGTCACAACGACTGGAAAATAATCTTGTCGAATTCATGTTTCCTGTTGACAAGGTAGCACAATATTTGCTGGCCATTTGTTTTGATTATAATCGATTTCACAATTGTTGGATTCGATTGGTTTTCGACCGAATTGATTGACTGTGCTATTTTTACCAAATCCTGTTACGATCTTTTTATGAGTCAATTATGGTTTGAATTCGCTCACAGTCTAAATCGCTTCCTATACAGTTATCGTGACAATCCTGTTCGATTCGATCATTTCTCCTGTTGATGAGACAAGTATAACGAAGTGTTTGCGATTTGTTTTTTTTTCAAAATGATCTCATAACAGATGGATTTGATTTGTTGAGAAACGATTACGTTGTTGTTACATATGATTTCATTTACCCCACTTATGACAACAATCGAAACAGAGTATTGCTATCTCTATATTTGGTTAAATGATGTGGATCCTGTTTGAGTTCATAATGGAATAATGATTTCAATTTATGATTCATTCTCAAATAATTATTAGATGTCAATTGAATGGAATTTCTTAAAAGATTTTCGATTAATTTCAATTCTGATTCTGTATCTTTATTTAGACTAGCTACAGAATCAGATGATTCTGTAGCTAGTCTATAGAATTAAATTTTCTATCATTTATTAATAAAAGTTCCTTCTAATTTGTTCATTTTTGGTCCTTTTCAGGTGAATTCGAATTGCATGGGATTTGATGGACAGTTTAGAGGATATTTGAAATATTTTAGTTTCATTTTAGTTTCCTAGTTTAGACAACTTTGGGATATCTCCCAGATTTCATGTAAACAGTTTTATAACTTCCACGGGGAGGTTTTACCCTATGGAAAACCTTTAAATACTTATTATTTTTGTAATAATGATCATCCTCATTCGTGGGAGAACAAGGATATGGAATTCTAATAGAGACTGAGACAGAAATTGATGTTCTGCTATAGCTTTAGCTTTTCATAATATCAATCTTTTGTTTCATGTTTATGTGTATCAATTTGCATTTGGTTAATGACTACTTTAGCTATCTTAGTCTTTTGAAAATGATATGATTTAATCAATATGATCCATATCTGATTTCTTCCAGTATTTAAAAAACATAGAAATTACTTGATTCAGTTTGTGAATGACAGATTTCTCTTCTTCATCGATTGAATTTTTAAGTATAAGTTTTTGCATAATAGGTTTACCTAATTGCAAAGATTTATAAATCATATAATTGTTATGATTTATTTTTTTTGTCTTGTTTTTCCTATAAACAAACTCAAAGACCATTGTAGCTATCATTTACGAGAAACTTCTGGATTATTCGGTGCGAGTTTCCTTCCTCCGATCTTCTTGAACAGTTATCATACACAGGACAAATCTGGAGCGTTTCCAGGTCAGTTTGTTGTTTATTTGTTTAGTATATTTGTTACTATTTTAGTTAGATATATGTGTAGTTAGTATATTAGATTGTTTAATTTCAGTAAGTTTTATTTCTTGTTCATAAAATAAAAAATCAACAAAAATATATTTCTCTGTCTTAGGGCAGGAAGCAAATGAGTTTTCCAAGTTTTATTTAAATCTGTATTTTTGTAGATATTGTACATTTGTGAATAAGTTATATTTCAATTAGTAGATTGTGTTTATAGAATAATTAGCTTTAGTTAATTTGTTTAGTAGTTAATTTTAATTAGATTAGATTATTAGTTAGTTTTATTTATTGTTAGTTAGTTTATTTCGTTTAGTTTGTTTTATTTAGTTTTAGTTAGTTTGTTTAGTTTTAGTTAGATTAGTTAGTTTAGATTAGTTCTCTCTTTGGTTTTATTAGGACCTTAGATCGGCTAACGGAGCCGCTAAACCCGTTAGGGTGGTTCATTCCAAACGGCTTGGGTTATTAGACAACCCCGTACTGATTCCACTCTCTCAGTTGACGGACGGTCAATTTCGCCCGTCAACAAATGGCACTAGAAGGAGGGCCTGAACTTAATTAATGGCACGAGGAGGTCGCAAGACTCCTCCCCCCCCCTTAATCACTCACCTATAGTGACTAGAAGTCGTTCACATGATAATATTCCCCTTCAAACAACAACTACTTCAACCGACGATCCACAGATCACAGTTGAGCCAACAACCCCTAATCCTACAGGTGGTGACATACAAGAGATTGTTCGTCAATCTCTCATTAAAACGCATAGTTCCTTAGCTCATCTTAGGCAACCAAACCATCTATGGGGTCAACCTTTGGACTTCTCTGATATCAGAGAACAATTAGGTGATACTAACCTCATTGTGAATCCCATAGATCCAATCACAAATCCTGCTGCAGGAGGATTTGGGATACCTCCTTCACCACCCCCATCATCTCCTTCCTCTTCTGGAGGAGATTCCTCATGAGACGAAGGCAATTCACCTTTTCATCCTTCCACACCCACCACCCCAATGGAAAATCAGAACAATCCTGCTAGACCTTGGCTTGATCAGGATGTTGTAGCTATACCTGGAGCTCAACACCCTTTACCTAAACACCCGGAGAAATGACTTCCCAAGTTTGATCCTGACTCAAAACAGATAGTTGAAGATCATATCAAAAAATTTATGTTAGCCATTAGAATCCGCAATGTTGAACATGAAGACGTTGTCTGTAGGTTGTTCCCTTATACTTTTGAGGGTAATGCATCCA
>SNQJ01S0075703.1:18847-36958 GCA_010110895.2 Picea sitchensis
TAAAGCAAGGAATTTCAGAGTTTAACCCACACTGAATGTTATTCTCTAGACCAATGACTTATCTGACCTTCAATTGGTAGAACTGCCAATACATATTCAAGCACTATGTGTTGTTCTGTACTTATACTCCATTCATTCAAATAATTTTAATGTCAAATGATTCATCTTGAATTACGAGTTATAAACTAATTTTAAACTAGACGGATAAATAAAAATATAGAAAATGATTTCTTTGTAAAAATGATAAACTAATATGCCAAAATTTTAGTTCATTGTTTCAAGTATGGTTTTGATCCCATTTGTAATCGTGGTAACTCAGATCATAAAGTTTGTTCCATTATAGGAATTTGATGTTCTTTCATGATAATACTCCGATAAATTGCCAAGACCACACTTGATTAAGAACCTTGCTTTTGAAAGATGGATTCAATTAAAATTCACTCAATGTGATAATCTACTTGCAAACTTAACTGTCAAATTTCTAGAATTATACGCGATTGTAGCAATTACAAAGTTTCTTGTAATTTTGGGAAATTACAGGAATTACCTATGACTACATAATTCCCTGTAATTTCGAAAAATTACAAGAATTTCCTGTGCATATAGGAAATCCCAGGAATCTACCTTTGATGAGAGAAATTGCAGAAAAGAAAGGAAATCGCAAAACAAACCAATTCTATTGTAAATATCTAAAACAAAGACACAACATGTACAAGGGGGCCGTCCTGGGATATGTTGCCAAGTAAACTACGAAGATTAAGAAAACACTAACACCATGAATGGGTCATAAAATCTCTTTGTATTCAACAGTTGTAAAAGGTTATAGATTACAAAATAACTCTCAAGCGTAATATCAAATTCTTCACTAACTCTTTACATTGTCTGACTTTATTTTTATAGATTATTACATAGTGTTATCCTCATTTTGTGGATAACTAAGGAGATTATGTCTTGAGGCCCTCAGGTTGCAGATATGGAGTACCAAGAGAATACATGACCAACAATACCCTTTTCACAAATGGAAAACCCACTCACCACCACAGATGGTCACAATTTTGCATATGGCATCCACCACATCAGCTGGCTTCTGGAAGGCAATGGGCCTTGCTCCATGAGGTACAAGTTAGTATTATGGTGAGCATCATTTAAATATTCAATCCATTTCATTATGTTGTATCTTAAATTGCTCTATATTTCATGATATATGCTTGAACATTATTCCTTTTTCCCTACTTCACCTTGGTGGTTGACTTTGTGTTGAGATTTGGGTACCTTGGAAAGTGGTCCCCTTGTGTTTGTGAGCCTCTAAACACAAGTGAGAAATACTTTGTACTATGTACCATGTGCCATGTACTTTATGTCTAATTTCATTTGGACTTAGGAGATTTAAGTCAAAAGTGAAATATGGTCATTTTAGCCTAAAATGACTATTAATTCACTTTGAGGTGAATTGAGAGACATAAAGAGAAACTATGGAGACTTGAGTAAATTGGGTTTTGAGTTGAGATTATTTTGGAGAGATCTTCACTTGATTAGAGATGGGATGAGATGATCTCATCAACACATATTTTAGGTTTCCTTATGTTTCCTTAAGAGGGGTGTATAGGGCAATGAGAGGCTCATTCTCACTTGTATGTTCACCAAAGAAGCTTGGAGAAGGGAAAGGAGATGAGAATGGGAGAATTGGGAGAGGAGAGCTCGAGCGCCTCCTTTCATGGAGGTCTCATGAAGGCTTAGGGCCCAGTTTATTTATGGTGATCACACTTGCTTGGAGAAGGGTGCACCATAGGAGGGGGGCACACATCTAGTAGGGAGCAATTTTACTTGGAGGAATTCATATCTGATTGTTTCAGTGGAGAGGAAGCACACAAGAGCACATTGTGGTGCAAGGGTTTCTTCTTCAGATCATCCAGGTTCAAGGGTGCTTCACTTCAGTGGATATAACAACAAAGAAAGAGGGTGCACTAAGCTTGGACGCATATCTCCCTAGATTTTTTGGCAAGGCTCGAGAGGAGCTTGCTTTGTATACAGGTTCCATCATATTGTATTTGTTGTTGTATCTCATGCTTTAAACACCACTTATATATACTTCCATTCCAAACTGGTTTTCCCAAGGGGGTTTTATCTAGGGCCATGTTGACCGAAAATACTTGTGTTCATTTTTTGCATGCTTAGAATTGTAAATCAACATTTAGAGTTGTGAAGATAAAGAGGTAGTGTTATTTGTTTTGAGAATATTCCATGTGCTAACATTTAGATAATAAAACACTTGCAAGGGCACCTCAAAAGGACACTTAACCATCAAAATTGTGAGCATAAAGTACTTGAATTTTTGTTGTCCTAAAATAACAACAAACAATAGTCTTCAAGATAAAACTTAGAGCCGAACAAGAGGTCAAAGACAGATCTGTTGGGCAACCTCATAGTACCTCAGAAAATTTACATGGTATCAGAGCCAATGGTGGTTTAGACTTGCTTATTTTTTAGCATTCAATGGACAATTTTGAGACAATTTAGTGGGTAGATTTTGGACAACGTGTTGACGAAGTTTGTGGACAAATTGTGGGAATATTTGTTAAAAGTTGCAAAACTATTTTTTTTGACACTTGTGGACAACCTCTTGTTGGAGAAATTTCTATTTTCGACACACTAGTTAAGTGGGAGTTAACTGACTAGTTCTATTTTAGACTTTCTATTTTTACCATCACTATTATGCATGCATGCATTCCTAAGGAAAGCTATCTGCTTGATTGTTTTTCTTAATTGGAATGTTTTTCTCTATATATGAGTGTATTCCACTCATTCATTGTATCATATTGATCATGATTTATGTATCAATCATCAACTCATTGGAATAGTGTGAATATATTTTCTCATTCTTCCATATTGAATCTCTCTTCCTTTCTTGATAAGCTTTGTTTGTACTTGCTTTAGCTAGATCTCCTATGCAGGTTTCCATGAAACACTGACATGGTATCAGAGCTATGCTGCTTGGAGCAAGCCAAACAAACCAAAGAATAAGGAAAATTGAGGTTTCAACGAGATGAATCTGTGGCCGTACCTTTCAGGGTTTTCAATCGTTTGGCGAGATTCTTCACCGTTTGCTCATAAAGTAAGTCGCAAGATTATCTCTTGAAACTGATACGAATTTTCATTTAAAGTGCCATTTCTGTCGTGATTTCTTAATTTTTCACTTGCAGATTGAGAGTAAATTTTTAGGGGTTCTTAGAAATAGTGGGAGATATGGATATGACAACTATTATATAGTGAAACTTGGTGGTAATCCTCACACCATAATATTATTTTGATTGGAAGCCCAAGACGACATTCCAACTCAAACGAAAAAGACTATATAATTTGACGATGGTGACATAAACATAACCTACATCAACGATTGAGAAGATGAGATGGGTGAACCGTAAGGATGAGGCCACAAGACTACTTCTTGAGTTAATCTCCATTGTTTTATGGTTTCATGCTGCTGCATGCAAGACTCCAAACGAGATCTGGACCACCTTGGAATGACTCTTTGGAAAGTAGGATGAGATGCGAGGTCATATGCTTGAGGTAGAGTTGAATACCTTAGACCCCCAAAGTTTTGATAATATACAAGATTTTTTTACTAAATTTAAATCTTTGTTATTGAGCTTAGGTGAATGTGGTATTGATAAGTCTACACAAGAGAAACAACTTATTCTAACAATCTTGGCCAAGCTAGGACTAGAATATGCTGTATATGTCTCCAATTTCCATTCTGGCAGATGTCTTTTTGGAGCAAAATGGAAAATGCCTACGTTGGCTCAGTTCATTGAGTCTCTTACACAAGAGCAGACAAAAATCATACTGATGGGCCTCATGAAATATCCCAAAGCACATGCACTCACCATGCATGATGGAAAAGGGTCATCCAAACAGAACAGGAAGGAGGGATATTCCAAACCCTTTTATGATTCTTTAGGCTCCAAAGACTCTTCAGATTCCAAGAAGAAGAAGACAGGAAAGCAATGCAATTACTACAATAAAGCAAATCATGAAGAATCCACATGCATGAAGAAACATATCGATCTTATGGCACAGACACATCAACAAACCAACTTTGGAAACTTCATTCCAGAGGGAGTCAAGAAGCGAAAGGAAGAAAATCCTGCTCCTAAGAAAGGTAATCATCATGCTCTGGTTGCAATTAATTCCTCATCTGATTCATGGATTATAGATTCTGGTGCATCACATCATATGGAAGCTAAAGAGAAAGTTTTCTCTTCTTTGAGTCCATGCTCAAGACTCCTTATTCTCATGGGGGATGATACTCCGGTAGCAGTAGCAGGAGAAGGGAGAGTGGAACTCCACAATGGCAGTTTTGAGAATGTTCTACATGTTCTAAAGCTTTCTATGAATCTACTCTCAATTTATTAGATCACTCAGAAAGGTAAAAAGGTTGAATTTACATCAGATTCAGTTTCAATAATTGACATGCATGACAATTCCATCATTGCAATTGGTAAGGTGGATCACAAATCAAGGTTGTATAAATTCACTAAGTTTTCTGACGATGACTCCTCTATTCTACTTACACATAAGGAGAATACTTTGCATGCACCTCCAATGCAACATGCATATACTCTTGTTCTTCCATCAATTTCAGACATCAGAGATGATTCCATACACTCAGATTATCTACATGGAAATAAACATGTAGTACAACCAGATAAGAAGCCAACGCCGAAGCTTCAACAGATGCCCAAGAAGGCATAGACCACACTTCAGGCAATAGACAACCTTGCAGGGAATCCATTGGATTCGAGGATGACTCGATCTCAGCATGAGGAGCCTTCTCATGTACTTTCAACTTCAGAACCTACGATGCCCATACATTACAATATGGTTCAATCTACTGATCCACAGAACTACAATAGGGTTGTGGGAAATCCATTATGACAAGAAACCATGCAGAAGGAGTATGACTCACTCCTACATAACCAAACTTGGAATCTGGTTCCATGTCCACCAAAAAAGAATATTTTTAGGTGCAGATGGGTCCACAGAATCAAGAGGTACAAGGCTCGATAGGTTGCCAAAGGACTTCATCAGATCCATAAAGATTTCTACATCTTCACGAAGACTTCCAGTGAGTAGAAGTTTCAGACTTTGTGAGATCATCTTGTAGTGAAGAACACAGTTGCCTAGCAACTGTCATTTTCTTCTTTTGATACATTATCTTTTGAGGGGGGGGGTTTGTTCATGGCCTAGTAGTCGGGACTCATTTTTTACTTCATAGTGATGTTTAGAGGGGGGTGTTGGAGAAATTTCTATTTCCGACACACTAGTTCAGTGGGCGTTAACTGACTAGTTCTATTTTAGACTTTCTATTTTTACCATTAATATTTTGCATACATGCATTCCTAAGGAAAGCTAACTACTTGATTGCTTTTCTTAATTATGGAATGTTTTGTCCTATATATGAGTGTATTCCACTCATTCATTGTATCATATTGATCATGATCTATGTATCAATCATCAACTCATTGGAGTAGTGTGAATATATTTTCTTATTCTTCCATATTGAATCTCTCTTCCTTTCTTGATAAACTTTGTTTGTACTTGCTTTAGCTAGATCTCCTATGTAGTTTTCCATGAAACACTGACACCTCTTATCACACCTGCATGGACAAGAGTGAGGTTGTATTTTTACCTCTTTTCACACCTATTTGCTAGGAGTGAGGTTGTGGTGTTACTGCCTCTTTTCACACCCGTGTTGATAGGATGAGGCAATACTCTTGTGTTGTTTTAGCATCAGTGTGAGATTTATTGGACAACCATGTCGGTGTCCTAGATGCAGGCAGAGGATAGGCTAGATGGAGCTAGAAATTGGTCCCCTTGGAAGACCAGGATCATTTTCATCTTAGAGGACCTTGAACTATGAGATATAGTTGAGGCTCCTGTTGTTGTTCCTCCTGTTACTGCTCCCGTGGAGGTGGAAGAGTTATGGAAGAAGAACAACAAGGAAAAAATGATTATTTGTGACCGGGTGAGAGACCACGTCATTCCACATTTGACTAGTAAATATTATGCATTTGAGATATGGGATTCTCTATGAAAGCTTTACCATAGTCCAAACCATAACCGAAATATGGTTCTGCAGGATAGGCTCAGGAGCATTAAGATGCTTGATTCTGAGTCGATTACATCATTCCTTGGCAAATTCACTCAGATCATAGATGAGCTTTCAGTCGTCAGAGAGATAGTGGATCCAATATTTATGGTGAGGACAACCTTAAACAACTTTCCCAAACCATGGGGTCCTTTTGTTCGAGGCATTGTTTCCCGAGAGGTTATGCCTACTTTGGATATACTTTCGGATGATTTCGTTTAGGAGGAGATGAGACTCACCTCAAAGTCCTCAAGACAACAATGGATTACCCAGGGTGATGAGGACCTTGCTCTATGGACTAAGGGAAAGAAGAAGTCTGACATAGGTGCTAGACATGGTCCCAAGTGAGGGGCCAAACCATAACAAAGTGGAGGTGGGTGTGAGAGAGACATGAACACAGTGAGATGCTTTTCTTGTGGAGATATGGGTCACTATGCAGGACAATGCCCCAAGAAGAAGAAGAAGAAGCAGTAGGATGATTCAACAATGACAACAGAGGAGCTTGAGTTCACAACTCAGTTTGCGATAGAGTGTGCATTCGCTACTTCTTTGTCAGTTGTTACACCCGCCAACGTCATGTGGGGAGACATAGTTTAGGAGGACATATTGAATCATAGTAGTGATTCAGAGGGATATTAGACTTAGTTTTCATGGACACCATCATCAGGGGTGACTGGTTGACCTGAGATAGCTTCAGTTTCAGAGTTACCAAGACAGAGAGTTGGTGCAGGGGCTTCAGAGCATTAGAGATTGATGAGGAGGAGAAACATGGAACCACAGAGGCTTGATTCTCACTTGACTACGGAGACATGCAGATCAAGCTCTGGATCCACTTCAGGTGGAAGTCACTTGGTGAGAGGCCAAGTTGAGGATCTTGGTGAGATGTCGATATCTAGGTACTCTTGGTAAGATACCAAGAGGGGGAGACTCTTGGTGAGATGCCAAGAGAGTGACTCTTGGTGATATCCCAGGAGCAGTGACCGTTGACGAGATTCCAGGAGGTAGAAATCCTTGGTGGGAGGCCAAGGTTGAGATCTTTGGTTTGATACCAAGATCTAGGTGATCTTGGATAGGTGGATATGAACTTACACCTATAGATAACACATATTGAGCATATATGTGTTAGAGACTACTTTCATTGATTAGGGTACAACCATACTCACCGAGTATTTTCCAATACGAAACCATGTCCACTGCATGGATGATATTGGTGGTGAAGGGAAATTTCCTTGGTAAGAGGGAGTGTTGAGATTTGGGTACCTTGGAAAGTGGTCCACTTGTGTTTGTGAGCCTCTAAACACAAGTAGGAAATACTTTGTACTATGTACCATGTACTTTATGTCTAATTTCACTTTGACTTAGGAGATTTAAGTCAAAAGTGAAATTTGGTCATTTTATCCTAAAATGACTATTAATTCACTTTGAGGTGAATTGAGGGACATAAAGAGAAACTATGGAGACTTGAGTAAAGTAGGTTTTGAGTTGAGATTATTATGGAGAGATCTCAACCCTTGATTAGACATGGGATGAGATGATCTCATCCACCCATCTTTTAGGTTTCCTTATGTTTCCTTAAGAGGGGCGCATAGGGAAAAGAGAGGCTCATTCTGACTTGTATGTTCACCAAAGGAGCTTGGAGAAGGGAAAGGAGATGGTAATAGAAGCATTGGGAGAGGAGAGCTTGGGCGCCTCCTTTCATGAAGGGATCATGAAGGCTTAGGGCCCAATTTATTTGTGGTGATCACACTTGCTTGGAGGAGGGTGCACCATGGGGCACACAACTAGCAGAGAGCAGTTTTACTTGGAGGAAGTCACATCTGATTGTTTCAGTGGAGAGGAAGCACACAAGAGCACATTGTGGTGCAAGGGTTTCTTCTTCAGAGCATCCAGGTTCAAGAGTGCTTCACTTCAGTGGATATAGCAACAAAGGGAGAGGGTGCACTAAGCTATGGCACATATCTCCTTGGATCCTTTGCAAGGCTCGAGAGGAGTTTTCTTTGTATACAAGTTCCATCATATTGTATTTGTTGTTGTATCTCATGCTTTATACACCACTTATATATACTTCCATTCCAAACTGGTTTTCACCAGGGGGGTTTTATCCAGGGTCATGTTGACCAAACATGTGTTTATTTCATGCATGCTTAGAATTGTAAATCAACATTTAGATTTGTAAAGATCTAGAGGTAGTGTTATTTGTTTTGAGTATATTGCATGTGATAACATTTGGATAATAAAACACTTGCAAGGGCACCTCAAAAGGAAACTTAACCATAAAAACTGTGAGCATAAAGTACTTGACTGTTTGTTGTCCTAAAACAACAACAAAGCACAGTCTTGAAGATAAAACTTAGAGACCAACAAGAGGTCAAAGACAGACCTGTTGGGCAGCCTCATAGTACCTCAGAAAATCTACACATTGTGCCCTAGTAAGTGGTCTTTCTTGGGAATGGGTTTGCTCCTAGGAACTCAATAAGCCATTGTATCGTTCCTAACCATACTTACCACTTTCCATCATTATTCCCCTCCATTTCCTTATCTCTTGGGATTTTAGGGTGTATTGACCTAAGAAGGGGTTGTCCCTCATTCTATGGGAAGAAGGGGATGAAGGACCAAAAGGGTTGATGTTGGGTAAAATATAAAATCCTTGAATAAACCTTCCAGATGCTTCACCCAGGGATCACCCAAGAAAACGATAAAACACTTATCTTTAAGAAATGAGACCCAAATATAGTAAATATTGCTTAAAAGGTTAGTTGAAGGATAGGAGGTCTCATCATGAGCCGACCTATCAGGTCCATGAATATCTAGTGGTATGACATTACCATCTTCTGGTCACCAAAACAGGGTGATGGCTCTCAGTTGTATGGCTGAGAGAAATGGGGTCTCATCACGAGCCAACCTTCTCATTTCCACTAGGTGTTTGTGGGTGAAATTTCCATCATCTGGTCACCACGCCAGGGCAATGACCTTCAATATCTCCTTATGCTATTATGAAAGAAAATACAAAGAAAGAAAGATAAAGGGAAATTGACGGGCTTGTAAAAAGTGCATTGTGAAGGAAGGTACCACACACCCTCAACAAAGACACCCATGAATGAGACAGTATGATCCATTGTATGTCATGAGCCCTATGCCCATTGAGTCTTGACCCCAACCACTTCATCCACCTTAGATGGTTTAGAGAGGGATTTCTTGGAAACTCTCCTTGACCTAGGGAAAGATCTATCCAATAAGACACCTCGTCAACCCTCCCATATCCAAGCTCGACAAGTTTCATAGTGTCTTTGAGTAGTTAATTGTTTGATATAGTGATATTTGATGCACATTCTTAGATGGATTATTTATTGATTAGATTCACTTATCATGATGTTATGACTTGAGATCCTTGGAGAGTGTGCTCATTTGTGTTTGTAGGACCTAGCTGGCCAACAATTTTGTGAAAACAAGCCTAGCTTGGGTTTCCATGGGGCTACAAGCCCATAGGTTGGATTCCAAGGGCTCGCATGCCGGATGAGAAATATCAAACTTGGAAGGCCTTAATGATGACTTGGATGACATAACCTAGCCCCCACAATGCAAATGTTTTACCTATGAGGGGCAAAATGTCTTATTTTTGAGCTTGACGTCATGCTTGGGGGGATACGGCTTGGTGGTGAGGTGCCACTTATTTGACACATGGACGTTTTGAGGAGAAAATGGTATTCACCATGATGAGAGTGCTTAGATGCTTGCACGTGGCCTTTGGAGGCCTACGCATGCTTCTCCAACACCAACGACTTCCTCAAAGTGGCAAAACGTCCCCTAAAGGGGAGATGTCCTTTTAAAATTAGGGTTTTATTATGTGTAGAAGTGAATTTTAAATAAATTACTTTGTGAAAGGGGGAAATATTAGGGTTGTTGACCCCTAATCTTTTGTTTTACTCCTTAATTTGTGAATAAGTCACCTTGGTGACATTTGTATAAATAGAGATCATAAGATCGCATTTTAAAACATAACTCTTACTCTTTGTGAGAGGATTTGGTCTAAAATTTTCACTATACTTGGCTCTTTTATCTCTTGTGCACTTTTTTATGGCTATATTTATGAGTGGTTGATGGATGAAGTGACACGCTAACCTGGGAAGGCTTATCTCTTGCTATTGTGGTGGATTATCTTGTCATTTTCCCTTGAATTGGTATAGTTTTTACTTTCATACTATCATTTGTTTCAAGTCAAGGTTATTGTGTTAGAAACTAGGTGGAAAGTATAAGGGCATACACCCCCATCATAGTCTTCATCACTTTATGCTTCATCATAATACTTTAACAAGAGTTTGCTAAGAGAATTATAAGGGCATACACCCTCTTAGCTTAAACCCTAGCTAGAGAAACTTGCCTTGGGAAGTAAAATGGATTATGCCCCAAAGGAGGTAGCTTCTATAGATCTTTCTTTTCATGACCCCATTAACCCAATAGTAAAGGAACTAGTCATTTATTATTGCATTGGAGAAATAAAATCATTGCCTTGGGAAACATAATTTTTGACCTTTTGAAAGTTTTCTTGTTTGAAGTTGATTTGCTTCATTGAGAAGAGTCTTCTGCCACTAGGGCGTCTCCTCTCTCCCAATACTCTAATTTATGGTATAAAATTTAACCTACAACCATTAGGGCTACAAAAACCCTAACTCATTTACTTGAATAACTCTCTTATCAACCATTGGATTTTGCTCAAAATTTGCACACTTACTCTCCTTGGCCTAGTGCACTTTTTGGAAACGTTTGAGGGGATTTCAGTTGCTGATTTTCTTGCTGTAATACATTGAATGTTACATCCATAAGGCTGATATAATTTGTTGTAGACAAGTATTTACAACAGTTTATCTTTTGTGCTAGAACATTGGGTTTTCATCTATAGTTTAGCTAGCCTTTCTCTTGTATTTTCTACTTGATCTGTAGCACTTATTGAGAAACTTATAGTACCATTTACTCGTTGATATATACTGTTATATACTCCTGCAAATTAGGGAAAACAAGCTTAAATTACTTATCCAGCTAACATATATCATTGCAAAGTGTCCTTTCTTGTGTCTCAGGCAGGTACAATCAAACAAATAAGTACTATACCTGTGGGGAAACAATTACTTGAATTGCAAGGAATATCTCCCTACATTTTATTCCACTTAGACTTGACCTGTAGGGGCTTCACTTCCATTTCCCTCCATCTCCATCTCAATCCCCCTAGGGTCATTGGGATCGCCTCCCTAGAGTGACCTAGTCACCCTTAAAGTGCGGGACCTACATCGAGGTGGCATTGGGCGTAGGATTCCCAAGTTGTAGCACTTTCTTTGTGGTTGGGTCGGGATTTTCCCAACCTAAAAATTGTGCTATAACATTTTGGCGCTGTTGTTGGGGAATATTTTGAATCTTCTTCGTACCCTAATGACACTTTGGTAAGTTGTCCCAAGGGATTTCCCTTAGCTTTCCCGACAACTCCACTCGAGGGACGTTCCCTTTCCACCTTTCTTGATGAGTTGATTTTAAAACTCATCTGGTGACTCCACCTTCCCAGAATCCTTCTTTCCCAAAATATTTTCCCTCTAGGAGGTTCAAGCCTTCTAAGGTTTACCAAAGAAGGCCTCCTATCAAATCTCACGTTGCTAAAACCCTTTTCCACAAATCCCTTCCTCTTTATCCAATGGCTCGCCCTTAGGAAAGAGATCTCTACAAACCCCTTAACATGGCCAATATCCAAGGTTACCCTAACCAACAAAAGTCAACAAGTGGTTTCCAAAGTTCCTAGGAAACAATGTGATAACTGTCGTAGGTCACATTTACGCCATGGGTTGGGATATGGACAATGCAGGTATTGATCACAAAGATGTGGCCATGAGACTATTTGCTTCATCATTGATCGAAGAAGCTCTTGATTGGTTCAGAGGACTCCTTTATAATCATATCATAACCTATGATGCTTTTTCCACCTTATTCAAATGAAGATGGTTGCGAAAAGCAGATGGTGGGACACTTGGAACTAAGTTCAATCAAATAAATAAAAAAGGAGAATGAAACAGTAAAGGAATTCATTTCAAGATTTGACAAGTTGTACAATCAAATTCCAAAAGATTATCGTACTACAACATCATTAGTTCGTCTGCTTTACATGAATGCCTTTGAAGGACATTTCCGATACATTCTTCAAGATAAAAATCCCACATCATTGGCAGAAGCTAAAGAATTCAGTATCGACATTGAAGAGACTCTTCTTGATTAAAAAATAGAACCTTTTCAGTACCCTCACAACAAGACATAATCAAGGATGAAGGTTTCCAAAAGCAATTCTCTTGATTCGATTGATCTCCTGACTCAGAAGATAGATCAGATGAATACTTAGTTTGCCCAAGTGAAGGATCAACTTATGAACTGTATGACTACAGTGGAAATGCCATTTTTCTAGACAACAGAGAGATGCCACTGGTTGGAAACCTAGACCTCAACAAGAGGCAAAGGCCCCAGATACTTTGAAACCTTTTGGGATAGTTGATATAAAATCTTGGTGTCTCCCATTCCAAGAACCCCACAGGGAATATGAATGCCCCCAACAAGACGAAGTTTACCCTGACAATATAAATTTCATGATTTGCAATCTCAACGATGAACATGTTACTCAAGAACAAATCAATGAAGCCAAAAGAATAGGAGAAAGAGAGGGGGGAATCCAGACCTTAAATAAACTGACAGATGATCAAAAGAAGGAATTAAAGAGGATGGAAATTCTAACCTACATAAGAAAAAATGCTTTAGCCCTTCCATTACAACCTGACACTCCTCTTCCATTAGTAGAAAAGGTGGCTCCACCACCTCCACCACCAGTATGTGAGTTGCTTCCTAAACCAACACCTATAGATGACGTTCAGTTGAATATAGATGTTGCAAACATGTTTGGAAAAATAAATATGATGGTCCCAGTGACATAGATGTGTAAGATCCCTTCCGTAAAAAGGGAAGTTTTGAGGATATTATAGGTGCCAACTTAGAAGGAGGATCCTCCCATCATGTTAAACACTATGTATTTCGATCGACCAAAAGAAAAGAATCCTCCCTTCTATCTTTCATTAGGCATGAATGGCCTCCACTTGAACAACTGCATGATTGATTCAGAGGCCTCATCAAATGTCATATCTTTGAAGGTAATGAAACAACTTGGTTTGAAGATATCCCGACCTTATGGCAATGTTTGTGGTATTGATTCAAGAAGAGTCAAGGTCTTGGGAGTAGGTGAAGATGTTAAGGTTCTTTTGATAGATTTTCCACATATCAACGTCCTCATGGACATATTGATGATCGATGTCCCTGATTCCTAGGGGTTGCTCTTGTCAAGGACCTGGTCCTCATCCCTTGGAGGTTTCTTTAACATGAACCTACACATTTTTATATTCCCATGGGTGATGCCACATATGTGATATTACATAACAGGGAAAAGAAAGATACACATTTGATGAATTTGAGGGGCCCCAACTATGTCAGGGAACACTACCATGATATGCCTCCACAGATTATTGAGTATGATCCATCCGAGTTACCCTTCATGCAGGAAGATTCAATAGAGATGTTTCTCCCATGGACAGATAAAAGGAAGACTGCACAATACCATAGGAAGGAGCCAAAATGTATTCATATTATACAAAAGGAAGATGAGAAAAATGAAGAAATCATCAAAGATATAGTCCACATAGAGCCTCCACACGATAAGAGTACACCTTGCACCGATTTTGATGAAGAAATTCTTGTGCTCATGTGGAACAAAAGAAAGGGCAAGCCCATATATGACCAAGAGGATAACAATTCTTAGCTTGGCCCTTACATCATCATGATAAGTATGAAAAAGAAAAGTATTATCTCACAACATTAGACGAGAGAAATATGTCACTACCAATAGATGCGTCTCTTCTCCAACCTCACATCTAGGTCACGTGACTTCTTCAGGGCCCATGCCCCAGGTAAGTAGGTAATTCATTTTGATTCCCTGCATTTTCATCTTGATTGCTCATATCAGTTTAGATGCATTTCATTTTCATTCTACTCTACTTGGATATTGATTTCATGCTTAGTTTAGAGTTTTTTGAAAAAATGTCAAAATTTTCTTTTTCTAGTTTAGTGGGTTTTGATTATGATCATATGAGAACAAGGATGAGTAGGCCATCCTGCACTTGACAATTTGATGTTTTCTTACACCCATAGGTCTATCAAGAGATGTTGTGGTTCTCATGCACTCTACAGGCGATCACATGTCCCCAAGTAGGAGCCAGATGTTATCCCCATTTTGTGGATAACTAAGGAGATTATGTCTTGAGGCCCTCAGGTTGCAGATATGGAGTGCCAAGAGACTAGATGACCAACAATACCCTTTGAACAGATGGAAAACCCACTCACCACCACAGATGGTCACCGTTTTGCAGATGACATCCACCACATCAGTTGGCTTTCGGAAGTTAGTGGGCCTTGATCCATGAGGTACAAGTTAGTATTATGGTGAGCATCATTTCAATATTCAAGCCATTTGATTATGTTGTATCTTATATTTCATGATATATGCTTGGACACTATGCCTTTTTCCTTGCTTCACCTTGGTGGTTGACATTGTGCCTAGTAAGTGGTCTTTCTTGGGAATGGGTTTGCTACTAGGAATTCCCTTAATAAGCCACCATATCGTTCCCAACCGTACTTACCACTTTCCATCATTATTCCCCTCAATTTCCTTATCTCTTGGGATTTTAGGGTGTATTGACCCAATAAGAGGTTGTCCCTCATTCTATGGGAAGAAGGGGCTGAAGGCCCAAAGGGGTTGATGTTGGGTAAAAGATAAAATCCTTGAATAAACCATCTAGATTCTTTGCCCATGGATCACCCAAGAAAGAAATAAAACACTCATCTTTAAAAAAGGGGACCCAAATATAATAAATAATGCTCAAAATGTTAGTTAAAGGATAAGAGGTCTCATCACAAGCTAGCCTATCACGTCCATGAATATCTAGTGGTATGCCATTACCATCTTTTGGTCACCAAACTAGGGTAATGGATCTCAGTTGCATGGTTGAGAGAAATAGAGTCTCATCATGAGCCAACCTTCTCATTTCCACTAGGTGTTTGTGGGTGACATTGCCATCATCTGGTCACCACGCTAGGGAAATCACCTTCAATCTCTCCTTATTCTATAAAGAAAGAAAATACAAAGAAATAAAAATATAAGGCAATTGATGGGATTGGAAAAAGTGCATTGTGAACGAAGATACCACACACCCTCTACAAAGGCACCCATAAATGAGACACTACGACCCCTTGTATGTCATGAGCCCTATGCCCATTGAATCTTGAACCCAACCACTTCATCCACCTTATATGGCTTAGAGAGGGATTTGTTGGAAACTCTCCTTGACCTAGGGCAAGATCTACCCAATAGGACACCTCGTCAACCTTCCCATATTCAAGCTTGGCAAGTCGCATAATGTCTTTGAGCAGTTAATTGTTTGATATAGTGATATTTGATGCACATGCTTGTATGGATTATTTATTGATTGGATTCACTTATCATGATGTTATTACTTGAGAGCCTTGGAGGGCATGCTCATTTGTCTTTGCAGGACCTAGCTAGTGGACAATTTTGGGAGAACAAGCCTAGATTGGGCTTCCATGGGGCTACCATCCCATAGGTTGGATGCCAAGGGCCTACATGCTGGATGAGAAAGATCAGACTTGGAAGGCCTTAATAAGGACTTGGATGACATAGCCTAGCCCCCAGATGCCAAATGTTTTTCCTATGAGCGACAAAACATCATATTTTTGAGCTTGACGTCATGCTTGGGGGGATAGGGCATGGTGGTGAGGTGCCACTCATTTGACATGTGTACTTTTTGAGTAGAAGAGGGTATTCACCATGATGAGAGTGCTTAGATGCTTGACATGTGGCCTTTGGAGGCCTACCCATGCTTCTCTAACACTAACGACTTCCTCAAAGTGGAAAAACGTCCCCTAAAGGGGAGACATCCTTCTAAAATTAGGGTTTTTCTTATGTGCAAAAGTGAATTTTAAATGGATTACTTCTTGAAAGTGGAAAAGATTAGGGTTGTTGACCCCTAATCTTGTGTTTTACCCCTTAATTTGTGGATAAGTCACCTTGGTGACATTTGTATAAATAGAGATCAAAAGATCTCATTTTAAAACATAACTGTCCCTCATTATGGGAGGATTTGGTCTGAAATTTTTGCTATACTTGTCTCTTTTATCTCTTGTGGACTTGTTTATGGCTATATTTATGAATGGCTGATGGAGGAAGTGATGTGCTAGCCTTGGAAGGCTTATCTCTTACTATTGTAATGGATTATCTTGATGTTTTTCCTTGAATTGGTATGGTTTTTACTTTCATGTTATCATTTGTTTCAAGTCAAGGTTATTGTGCTAGGAACTAGGTGGGAAGTGTTATCCCCATTTTGTGGCTAACTAAGGATATGATGTCTCGAGGCCCTCAAGTTGCATATATGGATTGTCGAGATACTACATGACCAACAATACCCTTTGCACAGATGGAAAACCCAATCACCACCACAGATCGTCACAGGTTTACAGATGCCATCCACCATACTAGTTGGCTTCCGGAAGGTAGCGGACCTTGCTCCATGAGATACAATTCAGTATTATGGTGAACATTATTTCAATATTTAATCCAGTTTATTACGTTGTATCTTAGATTTCTCTATATTTCATGATATGTGCTTGGGCATTATTCCTTTTGCCCCGCTTCACCTTGGTGGTTGACATTGTTCCCTAGTGGTATTTTTTGGGAATGGGTTTGCTACTGGGAAATCCATTAATGAGCCATCATACCGTTCCTGACCATACTTACCATTTTTCATCATTATTCCCCTCCATTTCCTTATCTCTTGGGATTTTAGGGTGTATTAACCCAATAAGGGGTTGTCCCTCATTCTATGGGAAGAAGGGACTAAAGGCCTAGAGGGGTTGGCGTTGGGTAAAAGATAAAATCCATATATAAACCTTCCAGATGCTTCTCCCAGGGATCACCCAAGAAAGAAATGAAACACTTATCTTTGAATAAAAGGGGACCCACAATGTAATAAAAAAATGCTTGAAAGGTAGGTTGAAGAATAGGAGGTCTCATCACAAGCCGACCTATCACATCCATGGATATCTAGTGGTATGACATTGTCATCATTTGGTCACCAAACTAGGGATGTGACTCTCAGTTGCATGGTTGCGAGAAAGGGGGTCTCATCATGAGCCAACCTTCTCATTTCCATTGGGTATTTGTGGGTGACATTTCCACCACCTGGTCACCACGCCAGGGAAGTGGCCTTCAATCTCTCCTTATGCTATTATGGAGTGCCAAGATACTACATGGCCAACAATACCCTTTGCACAAATGGAAAACCCAATCACCACCACAGATGGTCATATATTTACAGATGCCATCCACCATAGGTTGCATATATGGAGTGTCGAGATACTACATGACCAAAAATACCCTTTGCACAGATGGAAAACCCAATCACCACCACAGATGGTCACAGGTTTATAGATGCCATCCACCACACTAGTTGTCTTCAGGAAGGTGGCAGGCCTTGCTCCATGAGATACAATTCAGTATCATGGTGAAAATTATTTCAATATTGAATCCATTTGATTATGTTGTATCTTAGATTTCTCTATATTTCATGATATGTGCTTGGGCATTATTCCTTTTGCCCCGCTTCACCTTGGTGGTTGACATTGTTCCCTAGTGGTATTTTTTGGGAATGGGTTTTCTACTGGGAAATCCATTAATGAGCCATCATACCGTTCCCGACCATACCATTTTTCATCATTATTCCCCTCCATTTCCTTATCTCTTGGGATTTTAGGGTGTATTAACCCAATAAGGGGTTGTCCCTCATTCTATGGGAAGAAGGGACTAAAGGCCCAGAGGGGTT
>SNQJ01S0075704.1:0-17618 GCA_010110895.2 Picea sitchensis
ATTGAAGGAACTTTTCAGCTCACCAATGTTCTTCTGACTTTCAAGGCTTATTGTTGGCAGTCATAAGCCCAACAAAACCTAAGGTTGCTAGCCTAGCTTAGCCGTTAGGTTTTCTAGCCAGTTGGCAAGGGTTTGTGAAGAATCTGAAAATATGAAGAATAGAACCTTGGTGGAAGATAGGCTTGATGGATGAAGCAACTTCAGCTCCTGGAAGTCAAGACTTCAGATCACGCTTGAAGAGGAAGATCTATTGTGGACAATACAAAGAGCTTTACCAGAGACAACTACTGATGAAGAGAAGGAAGAAAGGAAGGAAGAAGATGGCAAGGAATATAATGATCTACTCAGTAAGAGATCATCTCCTGCCTTGTATTGCAAACCTGAAGACAACTTATGAAATGTATGAAGCATTAAAGAATATGTTTGAGAGTGACAACACCCAAAGAGCTCTTACATTGAAAGGCCAACTTCAAAATATCAAGATGACAAAAGGTGACACTGTTGCTGCCTTCTTTATGAAGATGTCAGAGATCAGAGATCAACTAGGTGCCATTAGAGAAATCATATCTGTCAGAGAACTTGTTTTGACCACTCTCAATAATCTTCCAAAACATTGGGAACCATTTCTTCAAAGTATCAGTGGAAGGGAAAAACTACCTACTTTTGATCGTCTGTGGACAAACTGTACCCAAGAAGAAATCAGACTTAGAGCTAGAGGAGTGGAAGACTTCCCTCTTGATGACAATCATGCTCTTGCACTTCATATAAAGGAAGGAGGAAGATTTAAAACAAACTTCAGGAAAACATTCAAAGATGAGAAGACTTCATCAACTTCAGGTTATGATCAAAGAAGAGACATGTCAAAGATCCAGTGCTTTAGATGTGACAAGTATGGACACTATGTGAGAAATTGTCCTACCAGAAAGAAAGGAAGACAATATGCTTCCACTGCTAACATTGATCCAGATCCACCTCAAAAAGATGAAGACAAGAGAGATGAGGATTACTTCCTCTAAACCAAATGCAAAATTGAGCATGACTGTAGACTAAGGTAATTTGTTTGATTTAATCATTAAACCTGTTGTTGATTGCATTTTTTATAGTGAAGGGTATTATACCTAGTGTGGGAGCCCTCATGACTTGGACCATTATCCCTGGTACGGGAGTCCAACTTTTATTGATTGATTGTTATTCTAGTACATGAGGCCATTTTGGTTGTTATCCCTATGGGAGGCCATCTTGGTTATTATCCTAGTACGAAGGTCATCAAAATACTGTAGAATCAGTAGAGGACCTGAGAAGACATGAGATATCTCCAGGTTAGCAAACAGGAAAAGAAAGATATCTATCCTTCAGACTTAGAGGGAGTTACTTGACTCAGAGGGAGTGAAACTATTTGAGAAGAAGGAAGAGACATTATCGTCTCCCCTTCAACAATTTAGAGGGAGTCAACCATTATTCCAGTTGCTCCAGGTTAAATATCCCCAGAGACATTGCAACAGGCCATAAAAGGCCTGCCCGAGCTCAACAAACTTTGCAAGAGGCAGAGCGACATGCATCTCCTCAAAGCACATTTCGAGAGAGCAAGAGACCAAAGAGTTTTCGAGCTATTCTTCATCCATGAGCCACATTATTGATACAGAGCCTTCTTGTCATGAAGAAACAATAGGTTAGCAGGTATGGCAAGATGCCATGACAAAAGAGTATCAGTCCATTTTTGAAGAATGATGTATGGGATATTGTTCTGAGACCAGAAGAGAAGTCTGTCGTGACTTCCAAGTGGATCTATAAGATCAAGCATGCAGCTGATGGAAGTCTCGAGAAATACAAAGCGAGATTTGTAGCTAGAGGACTCTCACAAGTAGAGGGAGTTGACTATGATGAGACATTTTCTCTAGTAGCCCGATACACTTCCATCCGTACTATCATTGCACTAGCTACATCCATGAGTTGGAAACTACATTAGATGGATGTAAAGATAACCTTTCTCAATGGTGAGATTGAGGAAGAAGTTTATATCGAGCATCCAGAAGGATTCGTGATACACGATGAGAAATCTCCTGTGTGCAGGTTGAAGAAAGCCCTGTATGGACTAAAGCAGGCACCTCGTGCTTGATATGAGAAAATGGATGGATTCTTGATGAGTTTGGGCTTTAGCAAGAGTGCTGCTGATCCAAACCTATATTATCATATTGTTGGTAACAAGTACCTAATCTTGATCCTGTATGTGGATGACTTATTCCTCATCGAGACTTGTTGCTGAATGCAAGCAAGCATTGACTTCTGAATTCAAGATGAAGAATCTGGGTATGATGCACTACTTCTTGGGACTAGAAATATGGCAGAGGACTGATGAGGTTTTCCTGAGTCAAGGAAAATATACAGTGGAGATATTGAAGAAGTTCGGTATGACAGAGTGCAAATCCACGCCTACACCGATGGTGATGGATTTGAAGAAAATAAATGATACTCCTACTGATTCAGGCGAGATTGATCCACCGCTGATTGGATCACTGATGTATCTGGTTAACACCAGACCTAATATATGCTATGCAGTGAATGTACTTAGTCAGTTCATGAGTTAGCCGAGACAGACTAATTGGATAGCAGCGAAGCATGTATTGAGATATCTACGAGGCACAGTTGGATATGGCCTGAGATATGCCTCCAGTGTAGACCCGAGTTTGTAGGGATATGCCGATGCAGATTGGGCAGGGAGCGCAGTGGACTGGAAGAGCACATCTGGTTGTTGTCTTACCTTGGGGTTTGCCATGGTTTCCTGGTGCAGCAGGAAACAGAGCTCTGTGGCCTTGAGTACCGCAGAAGTAGAGTATATAGCCTTGAGTGTGGCAGTCTGCGAAGCAGTGTGGCTTCGCAAGCTCCTGACAAATTTATTTGATCATGAAATGGATCCCACCATTATTCATTGTGATAACCAGAGCTGTGTGAAGCTCTCTGAGAACCTTGTGTTTCACAATAGATCGAAGCACATTGAGATAAAATATCATTATATCAGAGACATGGTGTAGAGGAAAGCAGTACACGTGCAATACCTTCCTACACATGAGCGGATTGCAAGTATCTTCACCAAACCGCTTGCCAAGACAAAGTTCGAGTACTTCCGTGAAAGACTTGGCCTGGTGGAGAATGCCTCCCTAGCTGAGAGGGAGTGTTGATGATTACAGCGGTGTGAGACATCCTCCAGGACACAGGCTGAGTGAGTCGTCCTGTGAGAGAGCCCATGAGATGGGTGTGTCGTTCCTCTTTGAGACATAGATGGAACGCTTGTGCCCCTGTGTAGGGAAGAATGCCCATGAGATGGGTGTGTCGTTCTTCTCTGAGACGGAGATGGAACACTGTGTACCCCTGTGTAGGGAAGATGCCCATGAGACAGGTGTGTCGTTTGAGATGAAACGATGTGTACCCCTGTGAGGGGTGAAGGAGCCCATGTGATGGGTTTACTGTTCTCCTTTGTGTAGAGAGTTGAGACGATGTGGTACTCCATATGATTCTCCTATGAGACTCAGTGAGATAGAGATTTGTTGAGTAGGACGTCCTTGTGGCTGAGCACAGGTGGACGTGATCCTAGTGGCTGAGCACTAGTGTGCATGTGTATAGATGATTCTCCTATGAGACTCAATGAGATAGAGATCTATTGAGTTGGACGTTCTTGTGGCTGAGCACAGGTGAACGTGCCCCTAGTGGCTGAGCACTAGTGGGTGTGTGAGATTCCTTGCTATATTGTCTAAGAGTTAGATTTACCTGTAACCCTAATTGTGATGTAAATGGTACAGGTCGACCCCACCATAAAGTGAAAGATAATTAATGTAAACGATAATTAATATGGTAATTATTAATTATATTCTGAGTTATTGAGGTCGGCCCTGTTGTGCCAATAGACACCACTTTTGATGTGTCCAGTCTAATATAAATAAACGTGATTTCCCCATTGAGGAAACACAACACACATGTGATTTTTGAAATTTCAGCAAGTACACATTCTAGGGCTGAAGTGCACACCTCTCTTGGGCGCTAGCCTTCTTGGTTTTTGAGAGCACCCTTTTGTGTGCTAGGTCTATGGTGTAGGAGGTCTTTCTCTTGAGAATATAGCAAAGGATTGCTGGGTTTTCTTCCCTTGTTGAGAAGGGTTTCCCAGGATATTTCTTGTGTCCTTGTGCATGGTATTTCTTCTTGTGATCTTGGTTATTTCAACAATTGTTAATGGTGTAGCTGCATTTGTCTATGGTTCAAGTAAATGCTAAAATTGAAATAAACCTCATGCTTGAGCCTAGCATAGTGAAAATTCAACAGATTAATCATTAGAGCATCAACCATTTGGTACGTAGATAACATCAATCAACCATCTAGCTGTTATAAGTTATAACATTAAGGATAACATCAAGTTTCAATAGATAACTATTAACATTTGTCATCGACATCTAACAAATAACATCAACCATGAAATAAAATAGGCCCTCTGACATCATGACCACAAAATTTTAATATGCTATCAACTATCATATAATGTTCACAAAATAGGCCATGTGCCCAGCTTAAAAAATAGATATTAGAAATTGAAAACACTAAAGTGATCTAAAGTAATGAAGTTTGTGACAAGTTAAGAAATGAAAAAAAATCATTATTCTAATTTATGATGTACTTGGCCGTCTTCTTGCCATGAGCAACTTCTCCTCTTAGTTCTTGTGATCAAATACTAGGTGTATCCTATTGAATACTGGGACAGGCACCTCCACAAGCTATACAACCCCCACACCATTATGGATGTCCCACTTATGTGGAAATTTTAGAATAAGTTCAATTTGTTAGCAAAGCATATTGTTTTATATTGGGCCATTTGAGGTACATTACTAAGTAGCCAATCCAAACTTTGCACTCGTCATACTAAACCTTGTGTAGTAATGAGGTAGCTAAGCTCATTACTAATACATGCTCCCGAGGCATTTTCTTGATTCTTCATTACAAGAGTTCAAATCCTATGTTTTGATCTCATAATCATACCTTGCCTAATTTAGGGGTGTAGGAGAGAGGTTGTCGTGTTTCACAAATGTTGAAATGCTGAAAAACTGTTAAGTTTGCTGAAAACTTGAAAACACCTTCATTACTACTTTCTCCTTGTAAGGTCCTATGGGTTTGAGTCCATTACCAAACAACATGAAACGGGGGTCCCACTTCTAACTTTTAATGTTAAAAATGATAAGTTAATGAAAGTAAAATAGCTATCAGGGAAATGTTAAGTTACGAGGTAAATAGTAGTATTAAGTTAATAGGTAAATATCAAATTTAAGAACTTAATGTTTGTTGAATTTTACCTATATCTCAGTCACTGAGATTACTGCCAATAAATTAACTTAACCAGAAATTATCAATGCTGATATAAAATCTGAATTTATGCAGTTATCCTACAGTTGAAATATAAAACAACAAAATGACAGCAGAAGGATACAGAACCAAGCACATAAAATTCCCAATACACCAGATATTACCCTGGAAACCCTAGTGTGGGGAAAACTAGCAAAGGAGGGCTTCTTATTGAGGCTTCTGAGGAAATTTTACAGCAAATCCAATTCAGAAATTCCTTACAGAAAATTTTTGGGCAGAGTTTTCCTCTCCACAGGCTCTGTATGGCCCAACTATCTCAACACTACTTGCTGTAGTTGTACGACCACTGGTACGGCCTGATATTGACTGAAAATGCAACCATAATTCAGCCTTGGTGTCTGCTGGACTGTACAGCTGAATTTGGCCAGTTCTGGATGAGGCCGTACGACCCTAACTCACCCTCTCTTGCTGCTGTAAAATTCGGCCTGAGTGAAGCTTGGTGCTCGTAGCCTAATATGGTCCTGTTGCTGACCTCTTCCAGCTGCCTTTAACCCCAGATTCACCCTCCTCAGCTTGCTACTTGCTCCAGCACAGTTCGCCTTCCTTCCTCAGCCTCAAGCATCCTCCTCATGCTCACTTGCTCAACTCACAAATGAGAATGTGAGTGTCCTCTCACTCTCAGCCTCCTTTTATCTCTTTAGCAGCCCCCCATTCACCTTGAGATGTGTGCCAAGGATTGGCCTCAATGGATGTGATTTGGGGCTGTTGTACCGCACTCTCCACTAGGTGGTGCGACCCCCCTGGACAGGGTCCCACACTCCACTAGCAGCCACATTCAGAGGTGCACCCTCTCTCCTTGGGCCCCACATTCCACTCAAAGATGAATTTTTGCTGCAGGCTTAAGTCTAACTTAGGTCGAGATACTAAGGTTGATCAGGGCTGTTTAAGGTGTCCATCAGCTGGCCTAGAACACATAGGCACAATCGAGACACCGACCGAGCTAAAAACTAACACTCCCTCTTAGTGAGGGAGGTGTCTCCACTAGGATCAATCTCTGATCCAATCAAATTTTCAATTGTTGCTGTAGCTGCTCCCTCTGAACCAGAAGATCCACCTGCTACTTCTGCTACACTCTGATATGATGTACTGTTCTGCTCATCCATCAATGTCAAATCATACCAATTGACTTTCTTCGACATTGATCACTGATCTAGGATCCCCTTGGACCCACCTACAGGCTGTTCCAACACCCTGTACATCATACCTTGCCTGATGCCAAGCCTCACTGCTGCATCCAAGGCCGCTCCCTCTGCCTGTATGAGAACCTGTCCATCAACGGACATTACTTCATACCCCATATCCTCCAGAGATGATATAGAGAGCAAGTTAACCTTCAACTCTGGCACATACATCACCTCATCCACCTCTAAAGACACTCCCGACTCTAGCTGGAATCTGACGCATCCAACCCCCTTTACTGCATGCCTGGTGCGTGCCCCATTCTTCACTTGGCAGTCTGAGCCCTTCTCCGAAACACTAAGGAACACCGACCTCATTCCCGTCATATGGCAAGATGACCCATTGTCCATGAACCATGCACCATTGTCCTCAACTCAGCCAACCTGCTGCTGCTAGAAATAATGGCAACCAGAGAAAATTCGTCCTCGAATTTCTCTGCAAATGTATCCATCTTAGTAGATGCTGTAGCTGCTACCTCCGACTCATTCTTCTTGTTAGGACACTTGCTGGCATAATGGCTAGTTTTGTGACATGCAAAGCATCTCACCTTGCCCATGTCCCTGGAGCCTCTCGCTCCACTGCTCTTCTTTGCATGAAGAGCCACATTCTCCTCCTCCTCACTCTTAGGTCGACTAGCCTGAGATGTATCCACTCGCAGCTCCTCTTGGGTGAAGTCATCCCACAACCGGTCCTAGTCAGGGAGTTTCTCCCGTGCAACCACCCTTCAGACAAACACGTCTCACTACTTGGTGAAGCCATTCAAGGCTGTCCTCACCAACTCGGTCTCATCCATGGTCTCTCCCATTGCTGCAAGTTCATCTCAAATTTGAGTGAACTTTGTGAGGTAAGTGACCACGGACTCTCCCTTGGCCATCTTCGTGCTTCTCAGCTTCTCTCTGAGCAACATCTTCTTGCTCTGGTTGTCAGACTGTCATAGATTTACCAGGGCCTCCCACATTTCCTTCGCTGCATTCTTCCCAGACAAATGTGAAATGATGTGGTCTTTGACACCATCCACAAGTATTCTCTTGGCCTTGACAACCTTCTTGGTATGGGCAACTAGCTGTACTGGATCAGCTGGGGTTGCTACTTTGCCTTCTACAATTTCTAGCAGCCCATTCTTCTCCAACACCAAGCTAATACGCTCCCTCCAAGGACAGAAATTTGAGGCTCCATCCAGCCTGTCCAAAACCCTTAAGCTTGCATTGGCCATTTGAGTATGCTGCTCCGTTTCACCCACACTATCTGGTCTTTTGTCCCACTTGCTGATTTACCTTTCTAGTCTGCACAACAAGTACTTTGGCTGTCCGGTACTCAGAGGTTGAGCTTTGATACCATGTTGAATTTTACCTATATCTTAGTCACTGAGATTACTGCCAATAAATTAACTTAACCAAAAATTATCAATGCTGATATAAAATCTGAATTTATGCAGGTAACCTATAGCTGAAATATAAAACAACAAAATGACAGCGGAAGCATATAGAACCCAACACATAAAATTCACAATACACTAGATGTTACCCTGGAAACCCCAGTGTGGGAAAAACCAACAAAGGAGGGCTTCTTATTGAGGCTTCTGAGGAAATTTTACAGCAAATCCAATTCAGAAATTCCTTACAAAAAATTTATGGGCAGAGTTTTCCTCTCCACACGCTCTGTACGACCCAGTTATCTGAACACTCCTTGCTTTAGCTGTACGATCACTGGTACGGCCTGATATTGACTGATAATGCAACCAGAGTTCAGCCCTGGTGTCTGTTGGACTGTACGGTTGAATCTGGCTAGTCCTGGATGAGGCCGTATGACCCTTACTCGCTCTCTCTTGCTGCTGTAAAATTCGGCCTCACTGAAGCATGGTGCTGGCAGCCTAATATGGCCCTGTTGCTGACCTCTTCCAGCTTCCTTTCACCCCCAGATTTGACCTCCTTAGCTTGCTGCTTGCTCTAGCACAATTCGCCCTCCTTCCTCAGCCTCCAACACCCTCCTCCTGCTCACTTGCTCAACTCACAAATCAGAATGTGAGTGTCCTCTCACCCTCAACTTCCTTTTATCTCCTTGGTAGCCCCGCATTCACCTTGAGATGTGTACCAAGGCTTGGCCTCAATAGCTGAGATTTGGGGCTGTTGGATCCCACTCTCCACTAGGTGGTGCACCTCCCTTGGATAGGGTCCCACACTCCACTAGCCGCCACCTTCAGAGGTGTGCCCTCTCTCCTTGGGCCCCACATTCCACTCAAAGATGATTTTTTGCTGCAGGCCTGAGTCTAACTTAGGCTGAGATTCTAAGGCTGATCAGGGCTGATTAAGGTGTCCATCAGTGGGCCTTGGACACATAGGCACAACTGAGACACCAACCGATCTAAAAACTAACAATGTTAAAAGTTAAATAAAATTTCAACATTTTGTTTGGAGTCGAGAGCATGCTCCTCAAAATGCTACCGAAGTGGTTGTGTTTCAAAAGCATGCTACCAGAAGCAATTCACACTYGCTTCAATCYGAAGCATGATTTGAAAGTGGGTGTGGGTGCTTCCCCATAACACTAGTCTTTATCTTTGGATCCCTCAATTTAGAGGAGGAAGATAGAGAAAAACCAACATAAAATCAAAGGTTAGACAAAGACGTAGCCCAAGATGTGAGTGGAACTTTTGGATTTGATCCCTCAATGAAGAGGGAAGAGGTTTCTTTGTGAAGCTATGGGAGAGAGCCAATTTCAAAAGACAATATTGAGGAGAAATTAGTTGCTTATAAAAATGTTGCAAAGATGGAAGTGAAAAACTTGTTTCCAAAAAAGAAGCATATAAACTCTGAAGAGAATTTGGCCATGTAGAATGGAGAAAAAAGGAAGCCAAAACAAAACAAAACATTCTAAGATAAGATTACACCTTGGTGAATCCCATGATTTGTTGATCTTGAATGGACTCCCTTGCTTTTTGGCATTCGTTGGTTTCACATGTTTTCTTGATAGTGGTGGGATCAGTGTTGTCAACTATTTTTGGTCCAACTAGGACATGCTCCCTTATATCCAACAACTCTTAGTTTCTCCCATTCTATTAGTAGATCATGCCCTCCTCTCCTTCTCTCTATGTGTTGACCTCCTCCCCCCTCCCCACTTGCCTGCCTCGAGCCCCCATTCTCTTCAATGATGGGGATCCAGATGACTTCTCATCCCGCCTTCGACAACTCCTTCCCCCTCTCACTTGCTTCTTATCCCTTGACTTAACCTTTTCCAAATACAATACACTCTCTTCAACCATTTTGGATGTAGCCCTTAGCACCTACCCACATATCAATGGATCTCCTTCCTCTTCTCCTAACCCTAGATCCCATCATATGAACCGTTGGTATGACAAGGAGTGCAAAGTCCACCACTGACAACTTTGTCACACCCTTCTTCACTATCCCGCCTCCTAGCCCCACCTTCAGAGCTCTTAATGTTGCCTCCTTTGTTGCAAGAAACATTTATTTATCTCATAGAGAAGACACGAATTGCCAGCTTCTCTCCTTCACTCCCTTGAAACCTTTTGGCGCACTCCTTTTCCTTGCCATGCCCACCTCCTTGCAAACCTTGATCCTAAAGTCTTGTTCACTCATATGACTGTTCTCTTTGATGTTCCTGGATAGAATCAGGTTCTTGTCACATCTCCTCCATCCTTGTGTCATATTTTTTTCCTATGAAGATATCCGACATGCAATGTGGGAGATTGAGACCAGTAGAGCGGCGAAAGAGGAGGGATTCCAGGTGGAACTCTTCAAACATGGTATATTTCCTCTTGTGGATTATATTGCTGATTTTTTTAACCATGTTGTTTGCTCAAGGTTTTTGTGGACTTGGTCCCACCATCCTGTCCACTCGATACACAGATTAGGTTCTAGGACCGATCTAAACAATTATTGAACAATCATGGTAGGACATACATTCTCCAAGTTCTATGCTACTGCCCTCCATATGCGGTTATTAAGTTATTTGAGAGTCATCACTTGTGGGCTAGAGGATAGCTGGGTTTACATTTTGGGCATCGGACTATTGACCACATTCTCACTTTGAGAGCCATGATTGAGGAAGTGAGACACTACTCTTCAAAAGTCTTTTGCTGCTTTGTAGACTTTTTGAAAGCATTTGATTAGGTTTTGAGGGAGGCCCTTTTCCCATAGCTTCGAAACATTGGCATTTTAAAGATCCTTATCACCACTATCATGCACCTTTACGAGTTTTTACTTGGAAGCCTTTGTACTACACATGGGGTTTCTAACATTACTTGGAGGAGCATTGGGGTGGAGTAGTGGTGCCCCCTCTCCCCTACCTTGTTTGGAGTTTATATTGATGAGCCGAAGTCCTTCCTACATGAGCATCTATGGCTCGAATATGGTTGTCTTCTCCATCAAGTCTTGATTTCCATCCTCCTCTTCGGAGATGACATGATTCTTTTAGCCTCCACCTCAAAGAGTATGTAGAGACAACTAGATGCCTTATCCAGATTTTGTTTTCTTTGACAACTGATGGTCAACTTGGGTAAAACCAAGGTGATGATCTTCAACGACATGAAGAATGTCCTCATAGAGTTCCATTTTTTCTTCTAAGGGGGAGAGGTTGAGATTACCACATCTTATACATAAATGGGGCTATAGTTTTGAGGGCCTCAGTTTGGCCTGAGGAAGGCACTCCAACCCCAGATTAATAAGGGTTATAGAGGCCCCCTTGCTCTCTTCGAGCAACAATGTTTCTAGAACCATTTCTAGGACGTATTATCCAAATTGGACCTCCTAGACTCTATTAGATGGTCTATAGTTTTGTATGGTTTAGAGGTTTGGGGGTCCAGTTTGCTTGAGTTGGTTTGGGCCAAGACGAAGAGTGTGCAGATCCTCATGCTCCGCTGTATCATTAGGAGCAAGAGGACAGTCCCCCATGCCATTATTTAGGCTGAATTTGCAGTCCACCCATTTTGGCTTGAGACCATCTTTTGGCTAGTCTTGCTTCCACACCATATCCAGGGGTTTGTTGACTTGGCTATCAGTAGAGTTCGTTACCCATGCCTTATTTACTGCTCTTTAGAGGTTATAACTTTGAAGTTCGAATAGACCTACAAGGCGTGCTCGAGGTTGCTGGTTTTGAAAGGTCTTGTGCCTTATTTAGTCAATTAGTATCTCAATAGATTTCCTACCTCCTTTCATGTATTGTTTGAATGCCCTAGGATGTCTCTTGCCGGTTAAGCAGGGGACAATGTTATCAAAACCGGATCGGTGACCGAACTGGTTTACCCCAAAAATGTGAATTGGAAAAAATTGGACAAAAAAACCGGTTGACTAAGAAATATAGAAAATATTCAAATTTTGAAAAAAAAACATATATATTCATGTGCATCCATATGAATCCAAACTATTTATACACTAATATGCAAAGTTTCTCATTTTTATAGCAAGTAAGAGTGCATATAACCAAAATAGCACCGAGTGCAATCCATCTTTGAACCAAAATACATCAACAAAGAGGCTCTAAATAGCCTCTAGAGTCCAAAAAAAATCATGCTACAACAAATAACTACATATCATCAAAATCATTACTTATATTAGGATCCTCATCATCAGTGTCACCCTTTAAGCATTAAAATAAGATAGAAAAAGCTTAACATGCCTAATAAGTGATTTTACTTGAGTGAAGGGCACATTTTTACTAGGGTCATGACAAAAGAGTTCAACAATCAATGCCACCAACATTGAGGTACATAGAGGGCTTGGTGCTCTTGATTAAATGCCAGTTCCATACCCTCATACATGATAGAATCCAGTGGAAATGTTGCAATCCTACCAATCTTGAAATCCTGAAAACCGTTAAGTTTGCTGAATTTTGAATGGGACCTAAAATTCTACTTTCTCCATATGAAGTCCAATGAGGTTGGAACCACTCTCAAACATCCTGAAACAATTAACCGCAATGTTAAAAATTTAAGTAAAAGTGATATTCTCCTTTATCTTTCATTTTCATAAAGGAGAATTTAAGTTTGAAAGATAAAGGAGAATGTCACTTTGAAAGATAAAGGAGAATGTCACTTTTACTTCAAGAATTTAACATTACCATTAATTACTAGGTTTGAGTAGGCCCTAGGATTATGTGATAGGCTCCCTTCTTTTAAATTATTATTTAAAAAAAAATAAATTGAAAATCGTCGATCCATGTCGCATCGTACGGAGCTGTACAAAACCAACCAGTTTGGTGCCTAAAGGTCGGTTTGGTATGTTGTTTTGACTCGGTTTTGCTCCAAAACCAGTTGGACTGGCCGGTTCCGATAACATTGGCAGGGGATGAACAAGATTATCAAAGTTGACATCTACAGGTAGTATGTTTAGGTCACATGGCCCGACCTACTAGGGGGATCGAGGTCCAAGATGGCATTGTACGTAGAGCACTTCTTTGTGCCGAGAGATGGCCTCATTGTTCGTCCCCCATACACACTACGACATTGGGTGCATGTGCTTAGGATCCCTCAGGGCCAGTTTCAAATGGGCTCATAGTCTTTGAGTTGAGGCCAAACATCAGATTCCATAGGAGGACAGGATATGCCAACTATGTCATTTGCACAAGACTGAGATGGAGGAGCATTTTGTTTTTTGATGCCCTATTTAGTACGAGATTCGAGGCCAGTTCTACTGCCTCTTTAGGGAGTCTCAGAACTCTCTCTCTATCTTTGTTTTATACTTGAACCAATGGTGTTTAGTTTTGTTTACGAGGGAGGCTTTGGGTCTCCACTCTTCCATGTTTAGAACAATCCCACGATTGGACACTACTCGGACGATCACATTGTTTTTTCGGTGATACCAGTGAACATGGACACCAGGGGGCCAACATCAAGCGACACCATTCCAATAGAGCATGGATCTGTGAGATGCCGGGGGGTCTCTTGGCCCCCTCCGATGAGACTCTTATGGAGTTACTGATTCAGATCTCGGGAGAGGACTCGTTCTTCCAGGAGGCGAACCTTCGTTCCCAGACAATAGCAACAGGTCGCTCCCCCCAAACGGTGATACACAATACGGATCAACTCTTCTTCTAGTAGTTTGCATAGTCCTCTATCACGAGTTTCTCCGCTTCAACGTCGGATGGTAGGAGAGATACATATTTAGAGGTGGATGGCTCGTAGTAGTGCAATGTTGCCTCCTCATCTTTAGCAGATAGATCTAGTGAGCATTGAGGCACCACCGCTTCCCCTTGTATCCTCTTCCGAGGCATCCCTCTAAGACAGTCTTATTGTCACCCTCAGTAGGTTTATGTATCATTTATGTTTTCCCATCAGCACTTTCTTTTCCAGATGTTAGACTTTGGATCTTAGGTTATATCTTCTTTGCTTCTTTTATATAGGAGTGGTTTGCACTCCTCCAGTGTATTGTTACTATTGTACTTAATATTTACCTATTTGTGGTTATTTGTTGGACAATAATAAAGTTATTTTATCTTATCTTATCTAGGATCTTCTATTGGTTGCACAAGTGAGAAATTTGAAAAGGCATTCTAGGCTAATAAAAGAAAGAAAATAAAATGACCAGGTCTGGGAAATCACATGGATGACTTCTGGAGAAATCGCCTGGAAAAGGAAACTAGCTTTTTAGTCTCTTAATTTTCGAATGTCAAAGCTTGTTCTTCTGAAAGTTATAGGCTCCTAGGGAATTTTGTACTTGCAATTGTTGGATACGTACCTCTCCAGAAAGTAGAAGGTAGTAGGTCTCAGTAATCACAGTCAATCATTCATTTGAGTGGTCTTATTGTTTCAAAGCACTGGGTTGTTCAGCTATAGAAGTAGTGGGTGTGTTCCCAATTTTTGTAACTGATAGAAGAATTTTTAATGTGAAAAGAGGAAATTATTTTTTGGGGTCATATTAAGCAGTTTTACATGTACTGATAATTCGAGACACAACACGATTCCTATCTGATGGGGATTACCTTTGGTCATGGGAAGTAGTTCTGTTAGACCAGTCTCATCCAGGAATTGTTTCAAGTAATTGCAGGCAATTCTTATCAGACAGGAATCACCTCTTTTCATGGGTTGCAAAAATTACAAAAAATAAAATAAACAAATAAAAATCATTATAAAAAACCATAAATCATTCCATTGATAGGCATCTCAACAAAACCGTTGACGAGGTACCCACTTCACTCATGCATCAACAGCTAAGCTCAATGAATTTGGGGATACAATAACATGAAATGGAATTTGAAAAATTGTCAAAGGGTGATTGCATAAATTTTGAATTTTAAAAAACTATTTCCGGAAAGAAGGATGAAATCACATCCAGTATATTATGTTACATGTATTTTGCCCAATCTCGTATTAGTAAAGTTTAGCCAGAGTGCCACACCTGCACCTGAACTACACCTGCTACCAAAACTGCACCATTATGGGCATGTGAACCTTTTCCATATGTGGATGAGATTAAGTTCATGTTAATAGCCTTATATATTTAACACCACTTGCTAAATGTTCAAAGGAAAACCTACTTTACATAAGAACAACAGATGCAGACTCCTTTTGTTTTGATATGGGTACTTTTAACTCATGCTGTTGAAAGTCAAATAGTCCATGCCTGCATTGTTGTACAGTTTGGAGTAACTTAATCAGTTCTGACAAGCTCAGCAGTTTAGATTTTAATCAGTATTAGCCTCGTGGAATAAGTTGGTTTTGGTTAGTGGAAGCATAAATGAATTTCATCAAAAACTTACTGATGGGTGCTGAAACAGATAATACGTCTCAAGTAAAATGGTGTGGTTCCAGTGTGAAGACTGTGGAGAGAACCTCAAGAAGCCTAAGCTCCAGAACCATTTCTGGATTTGCTCTGCAAACAAGGTCTGAGTTTTTGGTCAGTTCTAGACATAATTTCATAACTCTGTCTTCAAAATGCATTTGGAAGCCTATGTTATTTGCTCTTATTTTAAATCTGGTTGCTTGATTGGATGTTGCCCTTTTATATGTTTTACACTAAAGGGCTTCCTTTTTTCATTTTGAGTTTGTGATTTTGGTTGAACTATATGCTGCAATGAAGTTATCAAATACATTTAAATATGGATCATTGTAATGAACGTGAACATCAAATTCAGTTTGCATTGATTGAAGATGTGATTGTGAAACATGTTAGATTCCCAACCCATTTTTTTAAGAAACGACTCAATTGATTCATAAATATTAAAATGTGTCTTCTAAATACTGAAATAACACTCTTGCCAATTTCTTTTCTATATCATGCAAATGGAAAGAAAATTGTGAACATTGGGTGATATACTACTTTCACAGTCATCAATTTGAAAATGAGATAAGGCTAGAACGCAGTTGAAAATGAAATAAGGCTAGAACACAGTTTCTCTTGTAACAAGTATGGTGATCAGTGAAGTTATAAATTGTCAAATTTTGTTCTATCGCCCTCAATGTCTTCCAATTGGAATCCTGATGGCATTCAGTATATCAATGGACTGCCTCCAGTCATCTTGATTAGGCACTCATGCACTCTTTATGTCATAGTTTGATCTTTCTTGGAGAGTCAAGTTGAAGGAGGCCAACAACATCATCCTGACATTACCTGTCGGATATCCAAGGTCAGTGACCAGTCAGATGCTACCTGCTGTATACAGTACCTCTGAGGCCAATGACTGTTACGAGCCTACGAGGGAATTGAACTGTTACCACCAAGGCATGATTCGTGGTTGAGGATCGGAATTAGCAGAAGATTCTGGTGTGGATGCGGAAGTCATCCCTAAATTACGAATTGGGCAACCAGAAACCTAATTTTTCCATATCCCTATATATTTACATGAAAAAAATAGAAGTTTTTGGAAAAAAAAGTTGAGATAGTAAACATATTTCTGATATTTCATTATTTCAGATTTCAGGAAACAAATTTATACAGTGACTACTAACATCAATGAAGCTGCAAGGATAAAGCCAGCTATTGACTGGGATTCATACATGTAACATCAGGATTCGGATTTATACATAAATGGAATGCAAAAAACACCTTCTTTTGTGGATATTTTAATACAAGTCGATTCAATAAATTTCAGAAAACATCTGTAAGTTCTGCTTTGTCTTTTTCCCCCAAACGCTGCTCACTGTTTTTGTCTGCTTCATCTCTGTTACATCATCTGTAAATGATGATTTTATCAGTTCTTGTGTGGGAATTTTCTGTTTGTGCCCTTATCATGTTTCTGCTCCAGTCAAATTTGTGGATCTGTCTTGACTCTTGCCAGAAATTGCACAGAATATGTTTGTCTTGTCTGCACTGGACTCTGCCTTTTCTGCCCTGGTTCTGGATGTCTGCACAGAAGACATCTGAAACCCTCGTTCTGAAACAAAACAGATGCTCTCATTTTGCAATAAAATGGATGCTGTCATTCTATGAAAAAAATACTTTGAAGTCTAACTATATCCAACGAAGCTGCCCTTCTTTCCTGAAGGCTCTAGCTTTGTTCTCTTTTCCTTGGGAACATGAATGTACACTAGGCAGCCAAATATCCTCAAGTGGCTGACTTCTGATTTCTTTCCGGTGAATACTTTTTCTGGTGTCTTGTTCCCCAATATCTTATGAGAACATCTGTTCTGGACATATACAACTCTACTGGATGCTTCTGCCCATAGATGCATGGGTAAGTTTTGGTCATGGATCATTGCTATAGCTGCTTCTACAATTGATCTATTCTTTCTCTCTGCAACCCCATTCTGTTGGGGGTTGTAGGGAGTTGTCAGCTCCCTCTTAATCCTTGCTTCTCTGCAAAAGTCCTTGAACTCATTTGAGGTGTATTCACCTTCATTATTTGACCTCAAAACTTTAATCTTGCTTCCAAAGAGATTTTCTACTAAAGTCTTGAATTCTTGAAAATTATTGACAAATTCATCTTTTGATTTCAAGAAATAGATCCATGTTTTACGTGAGAAATCATCAATAAAAGTGACATAATATAAAAAGTTACCTAGAGATGGTACTATCATTTGTCTGCATACATCTGAATGTATAATGTCCAAGATCCCCTTGAATCTATTGTCACTGCTTGGAAAACTTCCC
>SNQJ01S0075704.1:49029-70733 GCA_010110895.2 Picea sitchensis
TTGATGTTTGGACAACATCGGGAAGACATTCTCTTAGAATAATAATTAATAATATAATTATTGATTATTAAATATCATATATAATAAGTAAATGATAATAATAAATAGTTATTGATTATTCAAGGGACGCATCCTTTCATGGACGGTCACATATGTTTCCTATATATGGAACACTCATCATTGTAACAATATATCGATCATTTCTCATATGAAGAAAAAACAACATAATCACGGTTTCTGTAATGCCGGTAGCAAACTTACTGAAGAAGAGGCTTAATAAAAGGTGATGCCCATCAACAATTCAAGCAAGTTACAATTCTATTTGGAAAAGCAAATATTCAAGAAATAGAAATTGTGCACTGCCACAGCATCCTATGAATATAGGACAGCCAGATCAGAAAAATCTGGACCTTTGTTACTCCAAACCAAATAGAAGAGTTGTCTTTGTAAAGTGTTTGTAGGAGTCCAATGCCCTTACAAGCCATATGCCATTTTCTACAAATTGAACTTGTTTTTACATAGTGAACTTGACTGAATTTATGGGAGTGATAGCCAGATAAATAATTGAAAATTTCGCTCAGTATTTTTTTACTTCTACATATGGAAGGTAAATTATGAATTGAAAACCAAAATTCAACTGCAGATCTACTAAACAACTAATCTGCTCCAAGATTCTTGCTTCTCCCTCTTTATCATACCAAATTTGAAATCTCACAGACCACTATGAAATTTCCCCTTATGTTCATTATAATAATAATAATAATCTATTTTTAAGGTCATGACCAAGCCAGATACCAAATTGGTGTATGAGAGCCCCTCCGCCCAGCGATTTTACTGGTAAAGTCTACGGAGGTATACATACCCTACTCCCCTCTGGATTTGAACATGTGACCTCTTAGGAGGAAACACATGTTCTTAACCATTAGGCCCACTCAGGCTGTATCATTGTGTCTATTCCAATCTCCTGTGAAACTATGCTTATAAAATTTGAATATCTACTTCTTTCAGCCATTTGGACCCCATATATTTGTGTCGAGAGAAGCAAGGTGGTCTATCACTTAGGTGGGGCATATGCGCCTTTGTGTGTGTGTGTGTGTAATGTTAAATAAAATACAATAAAAAAACTGATCTCTTATTTCTTCTACTTACCATATTTAAAATTTTAAACAATAATTATAAACACTAGGAAAGATACATGTCAACCCCGGATCTATTATAAGTGCCAAGAGGGATCAAAATAGGATCTATAGATGTACCCTGAGTTTTTTAATCCCTCTCAATGCATGGTAGATCCAGGGTTAACATGGAGTTATGCTAGTGTAGATCTAAACATATTACAATCATGTATAAAATTCCCTTGTATTCTTGGGACAGAGGGTTTTAAATTCTTTGAATTCTTCCATCCAAAAATCAAAGTCAAATAATTTTTGCTGTTCTTTTCCTTATTTATTAGAGAACTAGATATTTTGTGTTTCATATCTTTTTCTGTCAATAGCTGTGAATATTTGTAAACTATCATGCTTCTAGTTCCTTCTTTCCCTCATGCCTTGAATGGAAATATCCCTCTTCCTTCTTTGCACTTTCCTTGTTTTGTCCTGTACATGTTTTTTAACAAAAGAAGATTGCGATTTTGAGCCAATTATTTTCTACTAATATAACCAGTCTAGATTAATGTGCTGGGTTCTTCTGGCATTTTTGAATCAACTAAATTTGTTGACTTTCAATGGCACTGCCGTGAACAAATACAGTTGATTGATTTTAGCCTTTTTTTTTAAAATTTGTAAAATGCACGTTTGTATTTCATTGCTGAACAATAAAGAATATAACAAGAATCATGCATCATTGGGCCACGCTGTTATTGAAAAGATTACCCCTCCCTACATAGGCAAGRATATCCAGCATATCCACCTTGGCTCCAATCTCAAGAATCCACATCTTTTCTGTAAATGCTGATTCTGGAATGAATATTATTTTCTTCTATCTAGAATAAATATTCTTCTCATTTTGTTGGAGCGTGCAAATTGGTTGACTTTGAATGGCATTACCAAGAGCATCTATAGTTCTATGTGTCAACAGTGATTTGTTCTCTTTTAAAGTTTACTAACTGATGGATTGAATTGACGTGTTATTTTAGGAGAAATACGGTCCAAAAGGTGAAGGAAAGGGTGTCAAAAATTTAGGAGCAAAAGAAAAACCTAATGCAAGTCAGAATGCTGATGTTGATTTGAGTGCTGGCCTGTCCACTCGCCCTCCCTGGGCTTGCAGGTAATTGTTATGCTTATTGTTTGAATCTTGATCATGGCTAATATTGAATATACGTTTCTTTCTTTCTGGTCAAGGTATTGGTCAAATCCTAACATGCAGCAAACAAGCAATCTAGGGAAAAATAAATTCATGTCAGAAATGTAATGATACAGAACTACTTTCCTCATTAGAGGAAAGTGAAATATAACAGTGATCTCTTCAGGGTCTTCTGAATAAATATGGTATGGATACCATATTTACCAAAATGTCCCATCAGCCATTTATAAAATAAAACAGTGCCATCACATATGATCATTATGGTTACATGCAACTAGCTTAGCTGCTTGATGTTTGCTGATATACCAGAAATTTGCACCTAAAAGGGACTTGGTTTCTTAGGCCTTATTAGTACACTATTCTGTGTTTCTACTTTTAATAACCTAATTGAAACCATAGATTTGAAAATTTGCAAGTTACCAACAGAATTAAGTACTTCTGCCATGCGTTCTTTGTAAGTGGAATCATTCAGTCACTATACATGAGAAATCTGTTTACTTTGCTCTAACATTGCCTATCAAATCTTCAATGATGGATGGCGTGGTTATTGAACTCCCCAGCATGAACTAATTAAACCACAATGTATGGGTCAGGAAGGATGTAAATTGTAATATTTGGATTGTCTTTAGTAAATAGACCCTATAGGGGCAATAAATAAAAGATTTCACAAGTGTTTGTTTAGCCATCATGTCAGGTTCGCAATGTGAGGAGCTTGTGGCATTTTAAAATGTCATCCAGCTGTAATTTATTTCGGTTGCATGGTCTTAATGCTGTTGATCTATTTAATTCCCACCTAATTTGGAAAACACATTTGCTCCATGGAAACCACTTGAGTATCTTGGTCACAAATATAAGGGGTGTATATACTATAACCCAAGGCTGTTGGGAGCAGGGATCCGGAGCGGGAGGTGCAATTTTCAAAAATATCCGGGAGCGGGAGCATTTCGGGAGCGTTTTTTATATAATACATATTTTAATATATTTTGATGCACAATATATAAAAAATATGCAGAATGTCGAATCAATTGCAAAAAACATGAAAACATAGATATAAGATCATTTAACTATTGGATTAGTGATGATCATTAAAGCATCAACCATTTAGTACACATACAACATCAATCATAAAAATTTGTCATCAATAGATTGTAACAGACAACATCAACCACAAAATGAAATAGACTCTAGAGCATCATATTCATTAGCAAAGAGTTGTAAGATTCAGTCAATAGTTCAAATTTCAAACTTCAAACATCGAAGGTAAACTGTCATATAATGTTCATAACTTCATTGTTTACAGAATAAGCCATAATAAAGAGTCGAGACAAAATACTAAGTTCTAGAGACTACTTCTAAATAGGAAACAGAAAAAGAGATCTAGTATATAGTAGCAAGTATTAAGTACCATGCTCTAAGTTTTCCTCTTGCCATGAGAAACTTCTAGTTTCTTTTCTCGTGATCTTTGAAGAAGAGGAGTAGGTGGAAGGGTTCATGGAACACGACCAACAACTGAATGCCCCCCACGTGACAATGGATGTTGTGAAGATAAAGGCAAAATTGATGCACCTGGAACACTGCTATTGGATGGGGTTGGCATGTCTCCTCCAAGAATATGATCACCCAAAAGTTCTACTTCCAAGCGCTCTAAAACCAAGGCTCCATCCTCCAAATTAGTCTCCTCTGGATTGTTGTCCCAAGTCGCATTTCTTTTAGAAAAAGCATTCTCCGCTACATCACACTAATGGGACAACAACCTCAAGTTGTAATGCACATAAACCAAGCTTTCTGCCCGATCTGCATTCAAGTTGTTTGTCTTTACATTGTGGATGAAGCTATAGGTGCTCCAACATCTCTCTGCAGAAGAGGTGTTAACCACCTGAGAAAGCACCTTCACCGCCAATTTATGCAAATGTGTGGTAGAGGAGCCATAGATGTTCCACCATTCGATAGAACCCAACCTGTCTTGATCTTTGGTTGCATCCAAGTTACCAAAGACTCCATGCTCACTGATGTATTTGCTCAATTAGCTTCATACTTGATCACACTCATCTTCATCAAGTACCAACTTGCCCAATGCAAGCATATATCCATTTTGCACCTTTGGATTTGTGTGTGGTTTTCTCCTAACCCCACCCCCAGGTGCTGGTTGGGGCAACCAAGATGAAGAATAATATTTTGGGGTAAGGACATATGCTAGGGCATGGAGTGGAATATTCAAATTATCGCACCTTTTGACCACATGTTTATAGAAATGATCATACAAGATCGCATCCCTCGGCTGAAAAATGTCTTTGATTTTGCCTAGCATGCTGTCCATCTGCTCATACACCTCTCCAATCACTGACTGATCTGTATTTGCAAACCGAATCATACTATAAATGGGTTTGGTGAACTGCAGAATATACTTCACTGGTTGCCAAAACTGACCATCAAGAACTATGTCCTCCACCTCCTGAAAGTCATTTCTGTCAGATGCGAATGTAGCCCTGTCTTTTAGATCCTGTCATGAATCATTCGAGGCATTACTAGCCAATACCTCTATTACCTTCAACAGGTGCCTAAAGGTGAGATAATAGCTAGCAAATCTGGTCTTTGCAATCTTTAGTAACTCCAACTTGGAGTGATTGCGAAAAATGAAGTGGGCCATGCCATGATTGGTAATAAATCTTATCATCTTCTTCCCTCTCTTGTACAAAGCACCAATTCATCTATAATCATGGTCCTTCATTTTAATGATATCATGCATCAAAAGGTTCAAAGGCCTACCTTTAACATTTATCCAACCATCAGATACAATTGATACCTCATGCCGGTTCCAATCATTTGTAAATTTTCCTAGAGCACCTTGGATTTTGCCTCTTTCCCTGTCAAGTCCCAATTCTAGCTTTGTCATACCCAATGATCTTTTATTCTTTAGGGGCACCATTGATGGCTTGTACCATTTCATGCCAATATGGTGAGTGAAGGACATAGAATGGTATACCACATGCATAAAGAAACCTAATTTTTTTTGCATCCACATCATCTCTACAACCTTGGTCAAGGAAATTTGATAGTGTTCTATGCCCTAAAGGTGAAGGAGAGAATGCACCAGCATGGGGGGATGTAGATCGACCAGTAAACATTCTTTGTGCACTCTCAAGTTCAACCCTTGGTCTTTTGGATTTGTTTTGTGCTGCCTCCTCTTCCCTTTGGTATTTGAGTCTGTCTTTGGGTGGCACGCTCACACAGGTTTTGACTCCTATACCCTTACCTTCATCCTAGTACATAATCCCACAGATGCCTTCTCACACGAGTATAGGAACTTGTGTAATTTTTATGACAATGATGGCATGTAAATTTTGTGGTTCCACCCCCTTTCCCTCCCCCAAGCCTTGTGACATACTTCCACAGAGTTCTGAAATTCTCTTTAGATTTTTGGGGATCATCACTATTATTTTCATTGTTTTCATCCCCTTCCATTCCTTCCTCCTCTCCTTGGTATGTGCTGTCCACTTCTATTTCTTCGTCACTATCATGGGTATTTCGACGTCCTCCGGTTCCCACCACCACCATCATAATAAAAAATGGAACCAAAATGACATCATCATCATGATTGTTGAAGCTTGATAATAACTTGCTGTTGAGTTTTGGTGTACCTTGGGAAGTGGTCCCCTTGTGGTTGTGGGTCTCTAACCACAAGAGGGAAATATTTGAGCCATTGTGCCTTATACTTTGTCTAATTTCACTTTGACATTTTCCTAAGTCAAAAGGGTGAAATTTGTCACTTGAGGCAAAAATGACTATTAATTCACTTTGTGGGTGAATTGGGGGACATAAAGTGAACTATGGAAACTTAACCAAAAGTGGGTTTTGAGTTGAGATTTTTTTGAGAGATCTCAACCATGGATTAGATATGGCTTGGAGTGATCCTAGCCATTGATCTTTTAGGTTTCCTTATGATTCCTTAAGAGGGGTGCATAGGGAAAAAGGAGGCTCATTCCTTCATTTTGTTCACTTGGAGAGTTTGGAGAGGAGCAATGTAATGTTCCTGACTTGGCTAGTTTAGGAAACACTGCTAATGTGTGTGTAGGATCAATTGTTTACAACATATAAATGGTCATACAAATAATAAATGTGACAAAGGACTGCAAAGTTTATATTATGATATCTCTGCGGATTACAAAAGGCTGAATGCGGCTGAATAAAATGACAACACTCGGCTAGATCAAAAGACAAAAGGATATTAGTCGGAATACAAATAAACAACAAAAGATAATACCCGGAATATGTGAGCACTGCGGGATCAATGGATACGCTGGAACTATGGTAGCTCGTACGGTAATTGTTGGAAGTCTGGAAAGTTCGCCCTGGGAGCTATACCTCTCGGAATGGCCTGGAAATTGTCCCAAATGATGCGCCCTGCCCTAGTCCTCAGTACTGGTAACTGTCAGACCCCTCTGCTGGTGGGTTTGGACCCCGGATGGATCCCCCTGAGGAATGCACTCCTCTTTCTCTGGCAAAATGCATCCTAGTGATTCCATCGTCGGGATCGGACGAGATGTGTCTCAAAATGATCGCCTTGGTCTATTGGGAAATGTGTCAGAAGGGTTTCCCTGAATATGGTTTGATGCTCGCTCGGGAACCCTGAATGTATCTGCCAAAAGTGCCGCACTCCCAAGTCTGGAAAATGTGCCCCAGATGATTCCTCCGTCGGAATTTGGCGAGGAACCAGGCAAAAGATGTGCCTTGCCTTCCTCTCAAATGGGTCGGAGGAAAATCTCAGAATTCTCCCTGGATGGGACAAGTTGATCTCTAAACCTCCCAGAAGTTGCGCCCTCCCTCTGGATGAATGCGCCCTTGCTGCTGAACATTGAGTAACTGTTGTTGAAGGATGATGGAAGACCTGTGTGATCTTCCCGGTGACTAGGGTGTGTCTCTCAACACCGAAATCAACCAACTGGTGTCTTCCTCCTGGAATCCACTGAACTATCTCTCCTGAGATGTGCCTCTCCTCCTCAATGACAAATCATAATATGCATAATAATGAATTAATTAGATTACGTGACCCTTCCTTTCACATTTCCAAAACTCTAAATCATATTGAAACCCTAATTCACTTTGTTGACTTCCAAAACCTAAATCACTTATGGGTGAAACCTAATTCATTGTTGACTTCTATTTTGAGCTCATATAATGAATCAAAAGCGCTTTTAACCCTTTTTTAGCTTAATGCCACTTTCCGAGGTCTCTTACACAGCCAATTTGGGTGACCTCTAGTAACCTTGTTTACCCCTCTTTGGCCTGGCTATATGAACTATGGTTTAGACCATTAAGCCTCCTCTCTCTGGAGCTCCTATTTGGAAAGGGACATTTACAAACAGAGGATGAAGATGAGTGGGAGAGGAGGGCTTGGGCACCATCTTTCATGGGGGGCATAGGAGAGCAGGAACTATTATTTTGTGGTGAGGGTTTTTTTCTTGGTGGAGGGCGCACTTTTGGAGGAGGGCACAAGCTTAGCATGTACTAGAAGTTGTTGAGCTTTTGCAGATCTGATTGGTGGAGGTTTGGGATAGCATACAAACAAATATTTGCATGCAAGAGTTTCTCAAACAACCAAAGGAAAGATCAAAAGGCATCAGGTTGATGGAAGAGGCAACAAAGGAAGGGGGGGGCACTTGTTTGAGCTCATCCTTCTTGGAACCTTCTAGCGAAGCTTGAGAGGAGCTTGCTATTATTGTACAAGTTCCATTGTATTTGCTTACTTGTTGTTTCCCATGCTTGAGACATCACAAACATATGTATACTTTCATTCTAAATTGGTTTCCCCAGGGGTTTTAATCCAGAGTCATATTGACCAAAAATACTTGTGTTGATTTATCATGTATGCTTAGTGTTTAAATCAATGTTAGGAGCTTGTTAAGATCCTAGAGTGCTATATGTTTTAAGGTTTTGCATGTGCTATAATTGTTCAGTCTAAACTAACAATCAAACACTTGCAAGGGCACCTTAAAGAGCATATAACCATCAGTTTGAAGGCAGAATTATTGGCAGAAATTTCAGACCTGTTTGCTGTCCTAAATTACCAGCAAGGACAGATTTGATTGAGTAAACTTTGAGCCCAACAAGAGGTCAAAATGAGACCGATTAAGGACCTTCTAGTTCCTCAAAATCTACATGGTATGAGAGCCTTGGTTGCTAAGAGTTGGCTGATTTTTTAGCATACAATTGGCAGATTTTTTGGACAGTTTGGACATAATTTCAGCTTGTGTGTCAGAGTTGAGGAGCTGATTTCTTTTCACGGTTTAGCATCATTGTGAGATTTAGTGGAAAACCATGTTGATGTCTTAGATGAGGGCAGAGGATAAGCTAGACGAAGCTAGAAACTGGTCCCCTTGGAATACCAAGCTTATCTTTGTCTTGGAGGATCTTGAACTATAGGATATAGTTGAGGCGCCTGTTCCTGTGCTTCGTTTTACTGCCCCCATCCTATTGGAATATTTTAGGAAGAGGAACAACAAGGTAAGGAGGACTATTTGTGATCTTGACTTGAGACCGATCATACCCATTTGAAATTTGGGAAAAAGACTATACCTTTGAGATGTGGGCCTCATTATGCCGAGCTTTACGAGTCCCAATCTATAGGAAGATGGTTCTGCGGGGCTTCGAGGGCATTCGGATATAATATTAGATCAGGTCACTTCATACCTTGGCGGTCACTGATTGAAGGATATGAGTTGGCGGCCAGGTCAGAGGTTGTGGATTGAGGATTTATGGTGAGGATAGCTTTAAACAACTTTTCCAAACCTTGGGGTTCATTTATGCGAGGCATTGTTTCTCGGGAGGCTATGCCTACTTGGGAGATACTTTAGGACAACTTCGTACAGGAGGAGATGAGATCGTGACTCTGGGGTCTTGAGGACAACAACGTTCTGAAGTTGATGAGAGATCTTGCTCTTTGGTCGAAGAAGAAGGTGAAAGGTACTAAACATTGTCCCAAAGAGGGAGGGGCCAAGTCACATGGCGGTGGTCAGGGCAGAGGTATGAGCAAAGGGAAGTGCTTTGCTTGTAAGAATGGGGCACTATTTTGGACAATGTCCCAATAGGAAGAAAGAAGCCGAGTGGTACAACAACTACAACAAATGAGGAGGAGTTTGAGGCACAATTTGAGAAGGAGTGTGCCTTCCTTATTTGTTGCGCCGATTCGAGATGACACCCAACATTTTATTGTATATATATAGGCGGTGGAGCTTCAAGCCACATGACGGTTGTTAGAGAGAACTTCACTGATATCAGAGATACTGAGGTCATGATGGAGATTTCTCTTAGTGATGACACCATCATCAAAGTTGTTGGACATGGAAAAGTTACTTTTCAGAGGGAGAGTATGCCACCAATTTGGTTAAGGGATGTATTGTATGTCCCTAGGTTGAAGAAGAATCCAATATCAGTTTCCACCCTCGGGCGGGGAGTCTTGGGTGTCCTTCGAGGACAAGGTCCTTATGCACCCTAAAAGTCGCGTCTCACCTGGTAGTGATTGGGTGAGGATGGTAAACTATAGGTGCTTTTCATCCCATGGCACAGCAACAAATGCGCACGACATATGGTTATGTGAGTTATGGCATCGGGGGACGGCTCACCTTCATCATGGGGATCTTGGAGGAATGAGAGAGGTTGTGACATGAGTGCCATAGATCAATATAGAGAATCATGATGTTTGGAGAGGGTGTACATCTTGCCAGTAGTTTACCAGTGTTTTCCCAGGCGTGTGGCCAGTCATTTGGGATACTTTAATTTAATTACACACCTGCAGATGTGTGTGGGCCCATGTCTTGAGAATCCTTGAGTGGTTGTGAGTACTGCTCCAGTTATAGATGACCACTCTGGGAGACTTGGATCTCATTCTTGAAGGCCAAGAGTGAGGTCTTCAGAAGGTTCCAAGAGTTCAAAGCTCAGAGCAGAACGAGGGAAGAAGTGGGTTTGTGATGATGAACTTGTGTTGAAATTTCTCCTACTTAACACCTGACAATTAACTCAAAACAAAATCACTTTATCTACTAAAACACAACTAATCAATTAAACGCATGCAATAGAGATCATAATGAAACCAAATCAAACACATAGGAACACCAAGCGGTGTAAGCCACTGAAAAAACCGGGAGGAAAAGAAGCATTAGAATTAAAAGAGATGTGCTTGTTTTACCATAGATAATATCACTACTGTCACCCAACCAACAGGCACCTGACTCTAGAGCACCATAACCTTTTCTAGATAGAATGATTCGAGCGACTCTAGAACCAACAAATAACCAAGAAAGCTCATCTTTCTCCAAAGATAGCTCACCAAACATAGAGTCTCAAATCCACAGAACAAGAACAATACTCAAGCTGTAGTAGTTGCCTTGGAGTTACGCACCAGAATACCACCAGAACTGTATCACCAGAGCTACCACCAAAGAGATATAAGGATAGTTGTCATGTTAGGCTATATGGCACTAGAGAAAGAGACCAAGAACCATCCCGAGAGAAGATCCACCTTCCATTCTTACAGCTACAACTCCAAACTTGTGCCAAACTTGGCCCGAGAGGGTGTGTGAAGTGTGTGTGTACAAGTGAGCTAGATCATCTCTTATTTAAAGTGGTTCTTGTCCTTTATCACGGGCAGAGCTTGTCCTTTTAAGTCTAATACTTTTAATATTAATTATACTTTTATTGGGCCAGAGCTTGTCTTCTAAGGTTTCTACACATATTTGGGGTTTCTCTTGCTTTGAAATATTCTATTTCTGGCCAAAGGTTACATGGAGGTTAATACCTTCATAGCTTCTATAATATCAGCCTCCCTCTAGTGGGAGGTATTATCAAGTAGCATTGTCATATCCACACAGTTTATCTCATGATCACGTAGATCAGTTCACGAGCAACATCACCACTATTGATATCATTTGATAGCATCAATTGCATCATCTCTCGAGGCTATGCTCCATCGAGTAATCAATGTTGAATAAGTCACTCATTCCAAGGAGTGATACAAAGGACCATTCTTTTAATCTGGACATACATCATAGAAGAATGACTATCTATGAGATCTTGAGATGTCCTCAGTAATCTAAGAACCAATCCTCACTGCATCATCTCTAGGTATATGATCATCATCCTAAGTTGTACTAGCATGATGCTACATCATATTTCTAATTTGTACTAGCATGATCATATCTAGCATGATACTATCACATCATCTCTAAGTACTAACATGTGTCCATCTCTAGTATGCTCATGTGTAGATCAATGCCTCCATCATCTCATATCTATCTAGTGATGTCCTCCAGCACTAGTGGTAGTCTCCAGTGATTAGAACAATGCCATCCAATAGAACAATTTGTGTCTATTAAGTAGTAGTCTCTATCTGTGGTACACAACCACTCCTAGTAGCACCAAACTACTAACCAGTGACACATAATGCAACTGGTGAACACATCCACCATAGTAGCATTCACCCTTCGTCGGAGACATCTGATCTCCACAACAATCAAATTATATCATCTGATATCATCTTGCATAACAATATCATGATACAATTTGAGTCATCTGGGCCATTCTTCACTCACATATGTGAGATCTGGAAGAATATGCGCTCTCGAGTTTTAGCTTTCTAGTATGGGCTGTCGGACTATTCTTCTAAACCATAAAGAATGGCATCACTGATGTCCCGAACACAGACCATTCCCCTAGCAGGGCCGTCCCGGCACTAATCAAGTGCAACTTGGAGAATGAGTCTTCCCTGGGGAATCTCACATCACGATTCAAAGAACACCGGACCATTCACACCTAACAGCCCCATTCTTTTGGCACTAATCACAGTGCAACACGGAGTGATAGTGCCTTTGAGGGAATGATTGTGGGACCATTCTATGGAGTGAGCACACCAACCTCCTACCATGAGGACCATTCTTTGGCCTCACAACTTGATGAACGAAATAATGATTGCAGAAGAAGCATACCAAATTACAGCATTTTTCACTTTGGAGTGACTTCCAAGAATGGTACATCCTAGACCATTTTCCACACTATACAAGGGGAATCATTATCTATGGTACATCAACAATCAATAGAACCATTTTCTATTCTGAAAATCCTTTGTCGATTTGTACCATTTTCCCGACTTTGGAAAATGACTGTCTACCATTGAAATCTTTGGAGCCCTTTTACTGATTTGGAAGGTGGCTACTTGCCAGCTAGACCATTAGAATGGAAAATCCTTGCTTTCCTCTGTCAATAACATATCATTGCTCCCTCCCAACCCTAGGAGTAATCAATTCCTTTCCAATAAGGAAGTCGGCTCTGATTCGGCTTGTCCCTTAAAAGTCGCCATTTTCATCTTGGATAGGGCTTTACCAAAATATCTGCTAATTGCTCATTTGTGAATGTCTTGGAGAACCACTTCTCCCCTCTTGGCTCTACCACCAAAGAAAATAATACTTTATCATAATGCTTTGACTGTCTCGTGGAACTAGGTTACTACAGCTTCACACACAACTCTGATTATCACAATATATAGAGTCGAGATAGAACACTGATCAGGCAGAGTCCATAAACATTTCTGAACCACATTAGCATACAAGTATCATAGTACGTATATTATACCTTACGGAAGTCTTTGAGTGGCTCAACTTTGTTCTTGCCACTAGCCCATGATATATGTCATTGGCAGCTCAAAGCTGAAACATATCCAAAGCATACGTTATCACTCCACTTAAATCTCAATGATAAATCAGCATTTGTATATCATGGCTCAGCGTCCAAAAGCAGAAGACATTTCAAAGCATGCTGCAGTATTCAATTTTCATTGCTAAGTTCCACTTGGAACTATTTTTCACAACAAAGCAAATATGTGGCTGAGTATTCTCCAAACACATCAACGAGACATTCAATTGTCGATACAAGGACGTGTCTATTGGATTAGAGTCTCTCAATTTCTTCAGATTTATCATCATGGGAGTTTGCCATGGTTGTAATCAAACCTCTTGGACTACTGAATAACCATTATGATGCACTTCCTTTGTCATAGGAAGTTTTTACCATGCTTCTGCTGTACATGAGAAGCTTTGCACCAAGTTGCTTGAATCATACAAGGTCTTCTTTAGTCTGCATACATGGGTTTCTTTTAGGTATACCTCCGTAGCAGGTTTCTCTACATATGCTTCTTCCTTCCCGATTCCTACGATTTGGCAGGAAGAACAATCTTTACATCCGCCGATCAAAACTCCAACCAGATCTGCGAGGATATAATGGCTCGGTGAAGTATGTCAGTTACTAGAATAATATCATCATAGTCTTCCTCCTCACCGGAGAACCTCTAATACTGAATCTGTATCTATCAATGCTTCCATCTTCCATCATATGTGACCCGGGTCAAAGATCCTCAAATTTCAACCTTGTGGCTTCTTTGGAGGAAGCTAGCTTTTGGAGTCATGTTCTTCAATAAATGATGATGACTTCTATTCTGAACATATCTGGTACATATAGGCTGCTTCTCCCCTAGAAACATGGATAGATTATGGTCATTCATTATTGCCTTAACATATTCTTCAATGGAGCGGTTCTTTCTTTCTGCCAAATCATTCCGAGGGACAATTAGCTCCCTCGTAATCCCTGCTTTACAAAGGACAGCAAGCTTCTTGGAAGTGTATTCTCCTCATTATATGAACCTCAAGATATTTATCTTGCAGCAGACATTGAATTACACACATCAGTGAATGATGTCCAAAACTCCTTTTTGCTTTCCATGCTTCAATTAGAATTGGTGCTTAGTGAGGTCCCCTGCCTCACCACTTGATGGAGTCATCACCATCTCCATGTTGCAAAACATCCTTTGTAGCTCCTTCTCGAGGCTATAAGCAGGTATTTATGCGGAACAAGAACAACAAGAGCAAAAATATTTCCAATAGCATTTTCATAAAAACATATCTATGGTAACAATGATGGTAGTCATCATGAAATTACCAAGGTGACTTAGGAGCAAGAAATATCTCTCTAGAGATGTTAGTTCATTTTGCAAACAAGTGCGATAAACATCTATATCAATGGTATTCACATGTCATCAAGTATTCATTATATCTAGTAATAGAACCTTTCAAGATTGCTTTCACAATTTGTAATGTAGCAACTATCTTCCTTGATATATACAAATTTGAAACTTAACAATTTAATAAAACATGGAACCTAAAGCCTCAACTACTATGAAGGGTGTGCTTGTTCACAGATACACTGAATCAAGATTACAACTTGGGCCGGTCTCTAATTCTTGCAAACACACTCATGGTTTTCTAGATATTCTCTTGGATAGCATATACAAGTGTATGCAACTAGGAATCTTATAGCATCGTCCAGCTTGATAATCCAATCTAAAACTAGATGCCATCTTGATAGGAAGAGATTAGAAAATGAATCAGAAGATTCAATCGTTAGAACGAGGTAGAAGCTCTAAAATTTCAACTTTGACCACAAAATCTGTTTGAAGGAAGTCAACTTTTGACTTTGACACATCAACTTTGACCTTGACTTTGACCAAAATTCAAACATGACATTTTTTAGGCATTGGTACCAAGAGATGCACTAGGCTGAGGCACTAGTATGTCAAGGACTTAGATCAAATGCTTCATTAGAAGTCTTGAGAACATAGAGGTTAGGGTTTGTTGTAGTTGCATAATCATAAAACCTAGCTACAGTGGTAACTAGTGCCACAACGAGCTTAACAAGGAACTGTCGCACTACCTTGCGGTGGTTATATTGTCTTGAAGGTGGTGTGGGCCCCTCTTTGTTAAGATTAAAATAGGATTAGGAAGCTTCCCACATTTTGGTAAAAAACAATCCAGGCGTCGGCTTGATGCAGTGGTGAGAAATGTTGTCATTTGATAAATTCTGATTTCTCGATTTGGAAACTCTATCATTCTGGTGTAAATTAAAATGACGTTCTCTGACCATACGGCCCATTTTAATAACATTTAGGTTCTTCTAAGGCGTCTTAAAGGCCAAAAAAAAATAGGAGGCGTGGGGGCCCCAAACACTCATTTTTAATTTTTTTATTCTTTTCTAATTCTCAAATGAGAATAAAATTGATTTTCTCCCTTTTTTCATTTCAAAAGAGATTTCTAGAAACTAATAGAAACCCTAAATCTCCTTCTTTTGCTATAAGAAACCACTTGGTTCACTCATTCCTCACACTTTCATTAGCAAGTGTGAGGAATGAGTGAAGCAAGTGGTTTTTTATAGCAAATGAAGGAGATTTTGTGTGGTTTTAGTGAGCTGATTTCTTTTCTATTTGGTGAGCAAATTTATTTTATGTTTTGTAAAATTTCTTTATTCTCTTGGTGAGCATTAGCAAATTTTTTTTTTGTTTGACAGATTTTCTTTTGTTTTGCAACATTCATGGCTATAAAGTGCTGGCTATTTTGCCCTAAAATTTGCTGAAGTAAGCAAGCAACAATAATACTATCCTCTTTGGAGACATGTTATCAAGGTCAAGCTAATACTATCCTCTTTGGAGACATGTTATCAAGGTCAAGCTTATGGGTGTTGGTGGAGGTTCATGGGAATGGAGGTGCAATTTATGCAAGAAGGATAAGACTTTCGAGGGCTCTTACACAAGAGTCAAGGCTCACATTTTGCATGAAGGGAAGGGTATTGAAGGTTGACCACATATTCTTGATATGCAGGTGAGGGATAAATTCCAAAAAGAGCATGATGATGCTAAAAAAACGAAGGATAATAGAGCCAAGATTGCTATGCATAGCACTAGCAAGCATCCTCCTTCCTTGGATGTTAGCAATGAGCCAAGGATTGTTCATGACGCAAGGAAGAGGAGGGCGCTAGAGGTAGAAAAAAAGATGTCCAAAAGTCCTGGAGGATGAAGTGCAGCTACAGACAACAGATTGATGAAGATGTTCAACAATCAAAAGAGAGAAGAAGCATAGTCAAGAGTGGCAAGGGCCATATTTGCATGTGGCATCCCATTTAATGTGGTTCAGTCCCCCTATTGGAAGGATATGGTGAAGGCAATTAACGAGGCTCCTCAAGGTTCAAGGGGTGAAACTATGAAAAACTCAGAATCATGTTGCTCCAGAATGAGAGGGCATTGATTCATGACATTCTCAAACCAGTTCGTAGCTCATGGACCAACAAAGGGGTTTCCATTATCTCTGATGGATGGACTGATACAAACCAGAGGCCCTTGGTCAATGTTATTGCATCATCACCAACATGAGCGATGTTCTTAAGAGCAGAAGATTGTTCTGGCAAGGTACGAGATAGCAAATTCATTGCTGATATTTTAATTTTTGCTATTGAACAAGTAGGGCTAGTTATCATAGATAATGCACCCGTTTGCAAAGATGCAGGCTTGATTGTTGAGAGTAGATATCATCATTTTTTTTGGACTCCTTGCATTGTCCATAATTTAAATCTGATTTTAGAAGAGATTGAGGAAAAAACTGAATGGATTAAGGAGGCCACAGGGTAAGCTAGGGAGATCATTAAATTCATCACCAACCACCACCAATCTCAAACAATATATCGAGAATAATCCAAATTGGAGTGGCTCAAAGTTGCTGAGACAGAATATGCCTCAAACTTCATCATGTTGTGCTGCCTTGTTGAGGTCAAAAGTGCATTGATGAGTATGGTGGTGGGTGTGACTTGGGCTAAGTGGAGACATGCAGATTCAGAGAGGGGAAGTATGGTGTGGAGGGTGTTGATTGATGAGGATTGGTGGAGCAAGGTAGAATTCTTGCTCAATTTTACATTACTTGCATTTGAACTTCTCCAAGATGCAGACACAGACAAACCTTTCTTGGGAGAGATTTATGATGGCATGGATACCATGGTTGAGAAAACCGTGGAAATTATTACATAGGAGGCTCCCCTCTGCTTTTTGTTGAGGTTGATTTTCCTGAGCACGTGAGGTCCATCATTGTTACTAGGTGGAATGGCTTTAACAATCCATTGCACACTTTGGCACATGTTCTAAATCCCAAATTTTATGATGAGGAGTTCATTGCTCAAAGCACTGGGAAGATGAAGGCCCCACATAAAGATAAAAAAGTGGCCACAGGAGTGCAAAAAGCCTTCCAGAGGTTGTTTCCATCTTCTCAACAAATAGAGGTGAGGGAAGAATTTGCTTGTTTGGCTGCTGGATTAGAGGATTTTGTAGACATCTCAGCTTTGGAGGAGAGAAACACCATGAACCCGGTTAAATGGTGGACTTGTCATGGGGCAAATGGTGTATATTTGCAAAGCCTTGCCACTCGTATTCTATCACAAGTGGCAAGATCTTCATCAACAGAAAGGAATTGGAGCACCTATGGTTTCATTCATTCCATGAAGCGCAACAGGTTGGGATCACAGAAGGTTGAGGATCTTTAATATGTGCATTCAAGCCTCCTCCTTGTGTCTCGTAAGGGTGAAGAATATACAAGTGGGCCTCATAAAGAGTGGGATGTGGATGCAAAAAATCCCGACTTAGATCTCTCTCTTGCTGCTCTTGATATTGCTGATGATGCAAGTGGAAGTGGAATTGCCTCTTCTTCCCATCGAGGCTCTAGTTCTGCTAAACATGCATCTTGTTCTATTTTTGATGATGAGGATGAACATCAGTATGATATGTAATTGCCGTCGCCTTAAGCTCATGTTTTGTATCATTTTCAGCACATACAACCTCATTTATAAAGGCTGATTTTGGATGTAAAGCCTCATCTGTAAAGGCTAATTTTGGATTTTGCTACTTGCATCATGTAATGAATGATATTGATCATCTATGGGAGTTAATATGGACATGGTTTTCCTTCTAAAATGTCATTTATGTGTATTCTTGTCGCGCAATCTGTACTTGCCCAAAGCCCAAGGCAAGTGAGACAAGATTGGCGTAATAGGGGGGTGACCTATCACTGCCACCTTAATAGGAAACCCCTTTCTGTTTAGGAGTATGTTAAGATTACCCGAAGGGAGACGTCCCTAGTGACCTAAAAGGATGATGAAGCTAAAGCAAGGATGCAAAGATACCCCCCTTTCACTGGTCACTCAAGTCAAAAGGTCTTTATGTCTTAAGAGATGAAGCAAATGTAATGGATGAAGTGTACCTGCCCAGAACAACACAACAAACAAAAATATGGCAGTTTCAAGTACAAAATGATATTAGTGCTTCAATAAGACAATAAACCTTTGAAATGTATGCTAGCTGATATAAAATTGCAGCAAAATGAAAGCTTACAACAGCAAGAAGTATTTTATAGTGGCTGCAAGAAATATGCCTCAAAATTGCTTGAAACGACAATGAAAAGATGGCATTTACTAGGCAGAATGATAATCACATGTCACAAGCAAATTTAGAAGTGTTTAGCTAGCATTAAATGTAGATTATGCAGAAAATTTGCTGCATTAAGATGGCTGTAGCGGTGATTTATAACAGCAGCAACTAAATTAGTTGTCTAGGCTAGGTTAATGTTAGTTTTAGTTAGTGAAAGCTAGAAAGGTTAAGGTTTGAGTGTTGGTTTGATCTCTCAGCGAAAGAAGTGTAAGGACTAATGCCTTTCAGGGGTTATGGAGTCAAAAGTTCAGCGACATTCATTTGGAGTAAGCAACAAAATGATTATGTTTATCCAAGTAAATGATGAATCTTTAGAAGAGTATTACCTTAAGTCTTCTAGGATTCAATCTTTGGGGAGGTGAGCTACTAGAGAGTAGGCACTTCTAGGCCCTAGCGGTTTCCTCCTTCTTAGATAATTGAAAGAGATATTTAGATACAACAACAATTGATCAAGGCTTCTAAAGTGCTAGCACTTAGGGCTTTAGAAGCTTGTCAAAGTTAACCACCTTAGCAAAGTCTAACAATTGTAGAGCAAAGAAGTAGTATCTTAAGTTCTTTACTCCTAGGGTTTGTCAAGCAAGCAATTTCATAATCTTTAACATGAATAAACAAATATAACATAACCATTAAAATGAAATGACAATTGCAGATTTACTTACTTCACCAAGAATAATCAAGCCATGAAACCCTAGATTGCCAAATAACTTTACCAAAAATGATCCAAGTTGCAAGTAGAAGACTCCAAGAGAGGTGCACATCACAATTTCAGCCAATAAACCTTAAGTAGGGTGCAAATTTCAGTCCACTTCTCTCCAAGTGAGAGTTGTTATGTCTAAAATGAAAGTACTTTTTATTTATTTATACAAAACTTTGACCCTTAATTAATTTTAGGTCAAAATAAGGTCGACATGGCCAATTTACAAATAAATTCAAATTTGACCTAAATAAAATTAATTAGCATCTAAAAACACCTCCAAGGGTGACGTCATGCCCTTCTAGGGTGACGTTGAGGCCCTAAGGTGGAACGTTGAGCCTAGACGGTAGGGCGCTTGGCCTCTAAAGGCCCTAGATGAAGCCCACACATGCCACTAGGCTCATAAATGCCCCCAAAACGAAAACCCTATCTCTGGATGACGTCCAGGGTCATGATGGTGACGCCCTGGGCCTTTAAGGGCCAACGTCCATGTGGAAGAGCAAGATCCCCCTAGGTCTTGGTTTGCCAGGGTGCCTCCAAAGGCAACATCCTTCTTTCTTCCTGGTGCTAATCTTCAATGTCTTCTTACCCCTGGCTGGCGTTACAACATCCATCTGTTTGCTTTAAGCCCCCCATGTGTTAGAAAGTAATGGATGTGCTCGTTTAACCATAGACAATATGGCAATATTGTCACCCAATCATAGGCCGAAGCCACCCCCGAGCACCTTAACCTTGACAGAGAATGATTCCGGAAGAAAACCAATAGCCAACCAAGGCTAATGCAAAAGGATAACCAAGACTGATCAGAAAGTCCAACCATAACCAACAGAAAGTTTGAGCCAAAACCCGGAAACCAGATTACGGCAACTATCGACTGCAGTTGCTCCCCAGACTTGCACACCAGCCCAGTTCCTGCAGTGTGCACTTGTTCCCAGCTGCAATTCTGAGCAGTGTGTACAAAATGAGGTCTGGCTACTTGTATTTATATTGTTTCCTGAGCTGTCTGGGCCGACTTCTCATTCCGGAGACTAAATACTTAATATTAATTATTTCCTTGAGCCGACTTGTCTTCTAGGGTTATGCTCAATGCTTTAGGGTTACTTCTTGCTTCCTGGAATATTCTATTCTTGTCAGGGTTACACGTGGAGGTAAATACCTTCAGCAGCTACCATAATATCAACACTCCCTCCTAGCTAGGGAGGTATTTGAAGGCAATGGTCTTGAGCACAAACATACCATTGAATCGGTAGCATCATCATAGTTGTACAGACTATGTCATGATTAGATCACGAGCACCATCATCACTATCAGTGTCATTTGCCAACATCAACTGCCTCATCTCTCGAAACCATACACCATCTGAGTACTCAAACATGATGCTGAATAAGTCACTCACTCCAAGGAGTGATACAAAAACCATTCTTCTAATCCATCCATATGTCCTAGAAGAATAAATGTCCTGGATCACTTTCCGAGAATGTCTGTCCATCAGTACACTGATCATCCATCTAGCAGATAATCACTTTCAATGCTATTGATAGTCTACAAGGCAATCATAACGATGTCATTCAATAGAACACAACTGTGTCTATCCATAGTAGTACACAACTACAATCTAGTGGTACACTACCACACCAAGTAGCACACAACTACTTGATCAATGACATATAGTCACAATCAGTGGAACACATCCACCACAGTAGCATACATCTATTGTCCAGAGACATACAGTCTCCATGGAAATCATATCATCTGATATCAACCTGCACAGAAAAACAATGTCATGATATAAACTGGATCATCTCGGTCATTCTTCCACTCACATCTGTGAGATCTGGAAGAGCATCTGCCCTCAGAAGGTAAAACATCGGTCATGATCTACTGGACTATTCTTCTCAAGCATAGAAGAATATCTGTCCTGATTTCTGAGCCTGGACCATTCACCTATCTCTGCCATTCCTCCGGCACTAAACAAAGTGCACCCTGGAGAGAATGAGTTTGCCCTAGGGAATGTCTGTCCCTGATTGCTGAACCTGGACCATTCACCTATCTGGGCCATTCCTTCGACACTAAACAAAGGGCAACCTGGAGAGAATGAATTTGCCTTAGGGAATGACTGTCCGAACCATTTCCTAAGGAAATGACTGTCCTGCACCAACCTCCAAAACGGACCATTCTTCGAAACTGCTGTAATGTTCCTTTCCAAATAGGAGCTTCAATCAAAGGTGTTATGTTCGGAAAGTGACATGGAGCTAAAAATGGTTAAAAGCGCTTTTAAGTCATTATGAACCAAAAATAGAACATATGAGCTAAAATTAGAAGTCAACAGTGAATTAGGGTTTCAGCAGTGAATTAGGGTTTTGGAAAGCTATA